>WURS02471702.1:0-13012 GCA_011762765.2 Rhinocypha anisoptera | reverse complement strand
AGGCGGTTGAGGAAGGGCCGATACGGCCCGAAAGCTTCCGAACAAGAAGAAAATGTGTCTCTTTTTCTGTGTTTTTTTATGTACTTTTTGTGCCGTCTTAGATACTTATATATATATATATTTGATATTTCTGTCGCTCTATGAAGATCTTTTCAAAATGAAAAAAAAACAATTCGTAGGTATTGGGAAGAAAAGTGTAGGAAAAATCTAAAAAAATATAGATTTTTTGCGACGCATCACGAGTCAAAATGTTTTGGAACTAAAACGTTTGGTCTACAATAATGATGTCAACTTAGGAATTTATGATGTATTTTTTCTCAAAAATGTATGTATTTCAGACATGTTGGTGTATTTTCAGTTATTTAAATTATCTATTCTTGCAACTTTTCTAATATTACATAACATTGTAAATTGTCTAAAATGCAATTCTGTGAGGAATAGTATAAAGAGGCAGCTAAAGGAATTGAATTTCTTTTCTTGAATTGGATTTTCGATTATTCATATGGGGTTCATCATAGATAATTAGTTACCTCGAGGCGGCAAGGTTAGCCTAGTTGGTAGCGTGCTCGCCGTTTAACCCAAAAGTCGCGGGTTTGAGTCCCACTAAGGGCATGGGTGTTGTGTTTGTCCAATTGAGTTTGCTTTTCGAATTGAAGAGGTACGAAATTACCATAACCATCGATGCATCATTTTCACAAAAAATACTACTACTGCTTAGTTACCTTGAAAAATATTTGAAGGTGATTTTTCACTTTAATGCTTTTGATGCAACATCGTTTTCAAATATCAATCAGAATTAGTAGAGAATGAAAAGGTTTTGTTAAAAAATATATATAGTGGTTTATTATGAAAAACAGCACATTATAGTTATTTATAAAAAAGCATATAAAGATTTTCCTACACTTATTCAACCAGGTACGCTCTTTAATACCATGTACTAGTTCATTCTCTTACTCCGAAACTGACAATATTACACGTTTCCAATAAATTATAGAACTAATTTAACTAAATAATTGTGCTGAGTTGGAAAATGATACAATTCATTAGCATTCCTATGAAACGGGAACACTTATTACTTATTAGAAAAAGAATTAAAAACCTTAAGTGTTCTGTTTTCTCTTTAATACGCCCTGAATAACCCTTCTGAGAAAAGAGAAATAACTAAATGATAATGATTCACCATTTTACTACGGACATAAAACTGGTTTGGCACTTGGCAATTGTATCCTCCTTAGGCTTTCAGGTTGTAATAACGATTGGCACATAATCATTTTGCCATCCTCGCCTCCTCCACTTTTGGATTCCCTCCATCCGGGAAAAGTTGATTCCACGGGATCTCAAAGTAGGGCGTGGTCGTGTGACGGAATGAGCTAAAACCGCACAGTGAAGAGGGCTGTTCCGCCTCACATTTGATTATTTTTCGACAATTATGTCAAAATCCATTGTTTCAGGGTAACTTTAAAATGATGTTACATCAGCCACAGCACGCTTTCCTCCTCACCGTCCGTATTATTTACTCTGCTTGATCAAACGTCGGCAAAATAAACTTTTGCAACCGTGGGGGGGTTACAACTCAAAAGCTACTCTGTCCCTTAAAGATTTGGTATTTTTTTAAATTAACAGAGAATGATCATTCATTCAGGCAAATGAAATATGAGAAGCAATATGCTCTAGATCAGGGTTGTCGAACTGGCGGCCCGCGGGCCGCAAGTGGCGTGCGGTGCCATTTTTTGTGGCCCGCGTAAGGATAAAAGACAAAAACTCAGAAATTTTCTTTTAATGCCGTCCTTGTGAGAGAGATTTTATAATGTAATCATCGTTTGTTCACGACAAGTGCTGTTCCGCGCGCCCAACGACACAATGCTTCCCCCCCACCACCACTGCGAGAGCCGCACAGACTACTGCGCATCACGGCTTGCGCACGTTGAACCTCCCTCCCGGTGCCACTGAGCTGACTGTCGTCTATCACTTCGTCTCGTCACACGCACCCGTTAAGTTAGTTTTGATTTTGTCATTAAGATAGGAGTGGAGATAGGAGTCTGATAACTGCTTATTCGTCTTGATTTCTCGTATTAAATTATTTTTATACCTTACATAGTTTCTTATTGTTACTTAAAAATATTAATTTATTTCTATATGGCACGCAACCATATTATAGGTTGAGTTGTGACCCTTGAGCCCCTGCAAGTTGGATACCCCTGCTCTAGATTGCTTTGAGATATATTCATCAATAAAGCTTTTCCATGTCATCTTTAAATAATAACGTATTCATGAACAGGATCCATTCTGATGACCAACTAAAACTGATTTTGATGACTATACAGAGGAAAATTTTCCGTATCCTCTGTATTTCTTCATAAAACGACGATGAATGTTATTGACATAACTCAAGGTCTTAGGTTTTGCACCTGGCTTAGATACTGTACCGTCTGGTTGTTTTATTATTAACCGTTATCAAAGAGTTGGTAACATCAGGCAGGGTAACTTAATGTTTCTCTTGTCTTTAAAAGTTGTTTCATGCATCAATTCATAGAGGAAAGAACATGCACAAGAGTGTCAGGTTTAAGCGTGGGTATTAATGGAAAATGCAAGTAGTGCTTCTTTTAAAAACTTCACTTACCAGCGTTGGTTGTAAATGTGGAGGCGGAGGAGATAGATGATAATTATAACCCACGCTAACCATTCCAGACAGCACGGTGGAAGCGAGATAGTCTGGAGATTCGTGGCTGAAAATAAATGAATATTAATTGGGATTGGTGTCAAATCTACCTTAGAAATCACATGCAAAATACATAATCGTTTTTAATGGTTACGCGGTATCCGTTAAAGGCAGCTATCTCTATACTAGTACATCTTTGAGTTTAGATACTCAATGAAATTCCTTTTAATGTAAAGTTTACACTAAACACACTCGTGCGAAACTGGATGTCCCAACTGGTATATTCAAAATAATCCCCATTTGGAGCGATCTTCACCAATCAGCGATTACGTTGAACTGGTCTATGGTTTTTTGGAAATATTTTAAATGTACAACGCATTGATTTTATTAATAACGGTATTATTATTAGCATAAATGCTATTTATGAGGCGCCATTTTATGCAGCTGCTTGTTCCGTCACAAGTTACCCATCATTTTTTGTGACCATCAATAGATATTCCTAGTTAGTAGAATAAATTTAAATACAGTTATATTTAAGTTTTATATTTAAATCGTCGGGAATCAAAATACCCACTCTATAAAATTGTTTTCCCTTAAAATTTCCTTATTTAGACATACAAAGCCACTATTCACTGATATTCGACAAAGTTCACTTCAGATTTACTCATCAATTTCGAGGATTTGTGGAAGTTTTTCGATACTTGCGTGGACTTGGAAAAAGGCTTCCTTTAAACAAAGTAATTAATTTTAATTAACCGCGATCCGAAAGAATTGAATACTGCTTTCTGTTAAAGACGCAATCTACAATTAGATGCAACTTGACCCATTAGGTCTCCAGGGAGAAATCGGCCAAACAAGCCGAAAGTTGCCGGTGGATTAGGACTACTTCCATGATTGATTGCCACATTCCCATGGTCCAGTTAACAACGCGGTTGCATGCAAATGGACCATACTTAGGCAGAGAGCAATCATCATCAACCATTTCAGGAAACGGAGGAAGAGCATGACCTAAGCAAAACGTCGAAAACAGGCTCGTTTTTTGGAGACGGGCGGAACGGGGATGACGGCGGACATCAACCCCCTCCCTCCCTCCGCCTTCCCCTAGGCCGCCGATTGAGGGTGAACAGGAGGTGTTCAAGAGGGAGGGAAGAGGAGGGCGCAAAGACATACATAAGGATATTACAAAGTGATTTGGAAAACTGCAAACAAGACCAAAATAAATCAAAAACCTACCACTGGTAATTTTCAGATGAGCGGATGAGTTTCTGATTACTGACGAGTCACGGCTAAAGTATAAATTTAATTAAAACATTTTAAAATTCTCGATAAATAGAATATCACATTATTTAAATAACGGAATTTTCTCTTAAAAGGTTTCAGGGACATTTTTATTGAGACAGTTCTATTATCCGGGTGCTTTTACTATTAAATTTAATTATTGATTTTAGTTTTGACTCCCTTAGTGCTTTTAGTGATCATTCGTTGATTGAATAATTCATCTGCAGCCAGGGAGAGAATTTCAAAGGACAAAATCTAGTTGTATTAAGCGAATCAAAGGCGAACACTTAAAGTTTAGAATGTTCTATTTTAAAATTTTAGTGAAATAAATTAATTTTTACTAAATTAATTAGAAGTTTATTTAATAATATCGGTTTTATTTTAACATTTAAAAGTCAAAAGAAAAAAAATGAAGACAATAAAGACTATATAAGCTGTGAAGGAAAAAAAAGCTCGTGTCAACCAATGATAAATATGTCCTAGTGAATGAACTTCCAGACAACATTAAATTTCACAGCCTTCTATAAGGCTACAATTTCAAAATATCCAAAAAGATTTCCAACGTGGAAGATTACAATCTTGTACAACGTCATGTGAACAAATTTTCCCAGTGGTCGTCTACATGGTGTAAGATTATTATAGGAAATAGTTTCCGGTGTAAGATTATTATATTTCCGCTAAATAAAATGATTAATATGAATATCCTGTGCAATAGAGGGTACCAAAATAGAAAGATACTGAGAGTAATAAACAGCACTTTTCCACAGAAAAATAAAACTTTATTGTACGACGTACGTTTCAGCTCACTGAGCTATCATAAGGTACCTGATGATAGCTCAGTTAGCTGAAACGTGCGTCGTACAATAAAGTTTTATTTTTCTGTGGAAAATTGCTGTGTTTTTTACTCTCAGTATGAATCTCTTCCACCACATCACGCCTGATTCGGTGAAAATTAAAATAGAAAGAGTTGAAACAAATATCAAGGACCTCAGGTTTAGCCTGATATATGATCTCAACTCATGTGCGCATAAAAATTCTCTGTGTTCTAGATAATTTAAATTGCTGGGATTCATAAAGAGAAATTGTATCAAAGACTTCTCACTTGCGATTAAATCTTTTCGCACGATAGTGATCCTATTTTTATAATAAGAGAGTGTGATATGCGATCCAAAAACATTGATGCACGTGAATAATTTCCGAAAATGTTCGTAACGTGACCTTGCTTCCAGGAAGGTGCCACTTACCCCTCTGCCAACTACTACAACCAACTTTATCTACTCTTTACCGTCTTTCTCCTCTCTATCTTTGGTGCAAAGTATCGTGGGCAACTTTTCTAATAAGCCGCAGGAAGGGAGGCATTTAACGCAGTGAACTTATCAGCTCAATTGCACACAACGGCACTTTGTCCACTTTCTCGTCATCCTCAGTCGTTTCACATTCCATTTTCGCAAGTACATAAATATTCTATAGGATCTGGAGCTAATTTGGTGGGAAATTTAATGAAGACATTAACATTGACATTTTTAGTGACTGAAAACAAGAATTTAAGAGATTATATTGTAAGCTTTTTAGGAGTAAACGGGAGAAAGAGATGCCTAAAAAATAGGTAATAGGAACTGGTTTCAATTTCTACGTTTTTGTGTCACAAGTTAGGATTTATTTTTATGAGAAATCGTGAAAACCCGAAGTGCCTATTTCTCTTTCTCCTTACAAAGTCCTGAATTTGTGCAGCCCTTATCTGTGATGCATAGTGACAGTTTGTTTATCAGTATTTTTCTTTACGTTTATGCCTTTTGTATTATTTTTCTGTTTTTATGAATGTCTTATGCATAGTTATGTAACAATTATTAATTTTATTGCAGCTGGTGTCATTCGGGTCATTCGTTTAAGATAAATAAAATTAAATTAACGTTAATTAAAAAGTTCTAAACGATGACAGAGCCATGTGCTGAGTGTTTTTGTTGTAAATGCATGGAAGCGTTTCCAGAAAAATTTTAATACCGAATATTTTATTGATTTTCAAATTTAATCATGGAATAACAAGTGCAATAGAATTCGTTTATCCGGAGCCACTTAGCGCTAGATTCTGACTTGAGACCGATTCTTATCTCCTTATCCTATTATCTAAAGACCTATCACCTCCAGATCATTATCTTATGAGGTGTCATAGTAAGTTATGTGCATTCATCTAATTAGATTCTAAAAAGGGTTTGGCAGAGGTACTATACAAGTACATGACGCTGTCGATGTGCGAGTCCGAGATTGTTTTGGTTCGTTGTCACATGATTTTCTGCCTTCTTTAAACTTCCGCACCCATGAACGCACTTTCGACATATCCATGACTCCATCACCACATGCCTACTTCAACTGACGATGAATTTCAATCGGTGTCACACCCCACTGGTCATGTAACGAAATCGTCGCCATGTTAAGTATCGAAAACAGTTCTCATTGTCGCGGCTGCCGCTTTAGGTTCTGTCTGTCGTACAGTGCTGCCATCTCTGTCACGCATTGACAAAGAGTGCAAAATCATCAAAACAAACCACTGGTTTCTATCTGTTTTCAGTCTGGAGAAAAAATTGGAGGCTTTACAACTTTAATGCACCTCGTACAATGTACAAGACAAATTATATGAACTGAATAAATGGTATTCAATGGTTAGTCGTCAAAATTGAGGCCACATTACAGCTGTGGTTTAAGAATTAGGGAGTATTTCCTCAACTGATTTTCCTTCCGATCCCTGAAAGCTGATGACAGAATGTATTGACGATTGAAGCTAAGAAAGCCCTTTCAAAGAAGAAGGGAACAAGGACCATTGCCCGTTTGTCAATTGCCGAGATGCCGACATTTTTCAGATATGATGAACGACGGATTGGTCTTCTAACATCATGAAGCGAAATATCAATACGACTCGACAAGAATAAGTGCATATGAGAGTTTTTTGGTCGAAGTAATCGACTGATCAAGTGTGGCAATGGACTATTTATCATGACACACGTTTGAAAGTTGAGTCATTCCGTTTCCATCAATTAGTAAAAAATATTGCGACTTGAAGAGGACCGTGAAAATCGGAAACCACATCAAAGAGATATAAAATTAAAAAAAACACTAGAAGGATATGAAATATGGTATTTATAACTTCTAAGAGATTTTATAAAACACAAGTAAATAAAAGTTAAAATTATCAATTATCTGATTTTCGTTTTCTCTTCGTATCCAGGGATAAGATGCCATGGAAAAATAATACTTGGTTCCACACTTGTCTACGCACAAATAACAGTTACAACTAGCCTAACTGCTATTGTCATTATTATTCACGATTGATACAACTCCATTGTGCACGTAGTTCTCTTAGGAGAAAGAAAGGGGAATAAGACCCAATATTTATTGTGATTTTCTAAGAAATTCCCAGGGAAACGCATAGTCAGGTAACCCCTGGGAGTCTCCTTCTCGTCGGAATTTAAATACGACTTTGCAATATTACAATTTCGGCGAGAAATCGGTTAAAATCGAGAAAAAAATCCTTAAATAAATACGGTTTTGATTTAGAGGTCAGGCGTCACCTGAGTGGACTATGAATATGGGTCTAAACAATATCGTATTTGTGTTAAAAGCGGTAACTTCTACTCTCAGGATGAATAATTTCCCCGCAAAATATCACTTTTTAAGTCAAGACTTTACACGTAATGAAATTCGTGTTCTCAGGCGTAACTTTATGGAATTTGCTCAGTTTATTGAAATAAGAGAAATACTTGGTAATTCCACACAAATATTTGTTTCTTAACACGGCCTAGGTTTCGATAATACACCTGATGATAGCATGTATTGTCGAAACCTAGGTCGTGTTAAGGAATATTTCTGTGGAATCATAAAGTGATCCTCTCATTTCAATAAACTTGTCACGTGATTTGATCGGTATGATGTTTATAGTCGTTCTTTCGAAAATTCCAATATCCTCTGCTGAGCTGACATTTAATGAAGCCGAGAAAAGTAAATTGTTTTTCCTCTGTATGGAAGAGGTTTAGGAGATCGGCGAGGATAAGAGTAACAAATAGAAAATAATTTTTAAAAACTCGTGAATTTACTATTGTAAGTGTGACATTAAATAATACGAGCGATTAACTGTTTAGAAAAACTACCACAAAGGGAAAAAATTACTGGAAAAGTCATTCGTAATAAGAGAGAGACCAATCTGGCATCTTCATCATTAATCTCGATAAAAGGGAATGATTCTTCGCTTTTTCTATGAAGACGGATGAAGACAGTACGCGGAGATAAAAAAGGGTTAATATTTACTGAATGATAAAGTAACTATGATGTTTTGGAAAAAAGCACTCCTTAGGAGCTAGCGATATTTCTTAGCAGTTAATAGGGTCCTTCAGAGACTGATAGATTACCACTAATAATGTATGGCACGATGATAGGAAAAGTTATGATATAGCATGATAATAACATATGATCCATAAAAACTTAATGGGCCCTTCAAGATAGTTAGAGAGATTGAATGATAACCGAAAGGTCGAGGGTACGACTCCAACTCAAATCATGGAATTTTTGATTCGCCAATCTAAATGGTCAACATTAATAAGTAGCCGGAAAACACATTTCGCAAGTAAAAAGAGAAAGTACATACATTGAAGAGGAAAAAAATAATTTTTGCTTCATATTTTTAATCTTCACCCTAAATGATCATTTTGGGTGTTTATTGATGCCTGTGGAGACCAATATATTGACAAAGTGTCCTTATAAAGTCATCCGTCAATACTTAAAATAAATACTGATTGGCAGAAGAAAATCTCCAAATTCACATTTACTGAAGTTGATAATATCTAAGAGTGTCCGAATATGGATCTTTTTCTTTTCTTATTGCTTTATTAAATTATCTTATTTGCTGGAGTAAAAGACTTTTCAAAGTGCATGAAAAGGTTAACAAATAATTTGGGAGCTCTTCGCCATTAAAAAAAATAGAATTATCTTTAATTATAAAATTTTCCTTGTTTTTTCAACTACGCAACATTTGTCTTTCCAAATAGTTATTACCCTTAATAGTAGGAGTTTTCCTTCCGAAATATATATTAATTAATGACGTAACTAATGAGTACCTTTCTTATTTTCAGAAAAGAAAATAAGAAAAAATTCTAAAGGAAGTTATGAAAGATCACGTTGACTCGACACGCAAAATTGAAATAATTACAAACTTGAAGTAAAAAAAAGAGGAATATATTTCTACCGTTCTATTTTTTTACCTTTTACCTTTAAGAAAAATAAACTCCATGTTCTTTAATAATTATTTTATTTTGGGAAATAATAACTTTTTCGTTACCGATCGATTATCAATAAACTAATTTTACCATTGGTGTCTTTATCTTGCCAGGTAAGCGGTAATCAGTAAGTCAAAATTGTCTCGCTGTCAACAAAATACAGAAATACTTAAAATTATTGATATATTATCTTTGGGTAGAAAAATATTTAATTATATAAGTAGGTGTTAGTCGAATACAATATTTCCTACTTGCTACAGCTGTAAAAGGATCTTTCTTCCGTGGTGTAGAGTAAATAATAACTTCTTCCTATTGAAAGCTTATCGTTACATATTTATAAATCCTGTTGAAAAATTCCTTCTCCTAACGTTTATTCCGGCCGAGTTTGTCCGATGGCTGGCCATGAGTAGCGGGTTCGAGTCCCGCCGAATGCACATATGCACACATATGTTGTGTTGTACGATTGCGTTCTTCTTCAATTTGAGGGAATGACCGTGATTTCCAACGATCCCTGTAAACGATAATACTTCTTACGCCTGTTTATAACTCCAAGTAAAGAGATACATCGACGTTAGATTGGAATTTGATGAATATCTCTCGATCCGTGTAGTATAAAACAATCTTACATCTACGACTGATTAATTTGCTGCTCGAATAAGAATTTACGGCAAAATTTGATTCCACTGAAAAGTTTAAAACAAAAAAAATATTTGTTTTCTTCTCGTGTTTTACCAGTGTAATGGACCACCAACAATGCATGATTACAATAAACTGAACTTGAAACAGTCATAATAGGACAAGAAGGTTGAAATGAAGAGGGTGGAGTGCCCTGTTGTACCATTAAAGGAAATATTCCACATTCCGAAGAAAAAAAACCGTATTCCTGAAAAACACTGGAGCGCAGGTGGATGGATTAGGGTTTGGGACACGAGAATGAATTGTCTGCTCTTGCGACTGACCTATAGCCCACGCATCCCCAACATAAAAAGCAGTACTTGTACCAACTCTTCCTGGGAAAGGAGCATTTAGTTCCGAAAAGGGACAGACGTTACCCGAAAAAGTGTCGTAAAAACCAATGATGACGTATATTGAACAATCATTTGATTGTGTAATCTATTTATTTGCACCAAGGGCAATATTGTTTTTGTATTGTACACGAGAAAACTGTGTATTCCTCTTTTCTTAGATGGAAAAGTATGAGAAATATAGATTAGGTAATTATTGTGATTCTTCAGTAATTGTATTTCCAGGTCATTCTCTAGGGTCGGAGTTGAGGATAGCATCCAAACCTACGTCTGGGTATGGTTTTTCGCCTAAACAACTAAGGACTGAACAACATCAGCTGGCTTTATTATTTAAAGAGCTTCGGTTTTACGGTTTTTAAGGAGTCTTCGACTTCCGAATTTTCAGTACTAGCCCTGAAAAGAGAAAAAGAGCACGCAGCCTGCCTAAAACCAGAAAAAAGAACCTGATGATTTTTGGCAATAAAATGGAAAGTCCCATAGGCGGAGACTAAGTGAAAAGCCCGTAAATTGAGAAAAGAGGGATGTTAGAGAGGAGCATTATCAGAGCGTAAAGGACTTTGAATAAATATATCATCGTTGAAAGGATGAGAAAAGGATTAACGCGGATTAATTAAGTTGCGGAATTTAAAGTATAAATAACCCAAGCAAAACATAATTATTACGAGGCAGTCTGCCAATTGGAGGCTATTAATAGAATCTAGAGTCAATTAATTGTGCATGCCGTAAAAGAAGTTACCTCAAGATAGGCGCAAGAAGCATAGCGCAATGGTTTTCGTATATTTCGTGAATAACACAAATTTTTGGATCAGGGCACCAATTTAAGGACAGTTACTTTGTTTTTTTTTTAAATCAGGTACACCTTCAAGCAAACACAGAGAGGAGATTCAGAAGAGGAAAATGCAAATTTTTGGACTCAGTCAAGTCTTTTTTATTTGACGAATTTATTCCAAGTATCTTTTCTGCCTTATCCTGAATTACATGTACTCCATCATCCTACTTTCCACATGGTATGCAATTATCTCCTCATCTGATTAGAGAAATCTTTTAGATATAATTAGGTTGACGACAGTAAAATAATGTGGTAAAACTAAATTTTTCATTTAAAAGGTCACTGTCCTCACGATTATTAAGCGCCAATTTCAATAGATTTTCGGTTAAGAGCATCGAATGAAAAATTTTACTTGTATTAGAAAAAAAAATTATTTGTCTCCTACCAATAGGGAACATTTTATGTATTCTTGCAAAAATATTTTATATCTATGTATCTAGAACCTTATGCTTACCTAAAAATAAAATCTCTGTGGAAAAGTACATATTATTCTAAGTTTTCATTTTCCCGTGAACATTAATTACCACATGTTTTGCCTGAAACCGTCAGGTAGAAGACCCTTTCATTTTTCAGAATAATTTTATAAAACGGATAGTTTTTATTTAAATGAAATCATACTAATAATTGAAAATATATAATTAGCGACGACCAGAATGCAAACTGAATACTAATTTTACGAGAAGAGAAAGCAAGTAGAACATGTCTTCATATGACTTACCTTCAGGGTGAAAGATGAAAGTTGGAGGGAATGTATTCAGCAGAGATATTAAATGTAACACGACCCAAAGTAGAGAGGCACTCATTACTAAGTTATGATATCTAGGAAGAAATTTCTTCTCTAAGTAGGCAGTGCATATGAAAACATTTGTAAGAGTTGATCAGCTATAGCCTACACACTGTTTGAAAATTATGTTAAATATGAGGGCCTGTTAAAAATATTTCATTTACAAAAATTGAATGGCAGAAAATTGTTGAAATGTTTGATATTATTACATGACATTGTTAATATTGGGGAGAACTGTAAATAACTAGATAAAATCAACATACTGGCCCCCAATATCCACTAGAGGTCAACGCGATTTTTCTATATAAAGCATGCAAAAACTCTTCACTTTAACGAATGTGCATAATGTACAATAGGTATTGTAAAAATCTTGAATTGTCACAGAAAAAGAATATATTTTGCTAAGAAGTTTTAAGAAGATTATTAGTAGTATGATACGATTAATGTGAAATGTGGACCAATTAGGTATTTATAAGGAGGGTTGAGAATCATCGAAAATCTACCTTAACCGGTAGTCCTTAAGGAAACCCTTAATCATACGGCTATGATATATTTTTCTGCATTTTTCCTTAGTTCTTCTTACACCCAGTAATTATGTTTCAATGTTGACTGAATGGAAAGAATATCTATAAAAAATCTGGTGAACGAAGGAAAACGAGCGAATACAAACAGAAAACATATCGAATGTGTGCAAAAAATGGCACCATAAACTTTTAATTGGATCAGAAAGTGAGCAGCAAGGATTCAAAAGAAAGAGGGTCTCCCAGGGGTTACCAGGGACCGGGACCCAGGGACAGGAAATACCAACGCTGGTGACGATGCAACAGTCGTGATGATATTTTCATGAGAGTTAGTGAGGGATGATGGTAAATTGAGAACCCCCTTAACAGTACTCCGACGGGGATGAATATTTTTTTAAAAATACTTTAGCTGCGAGCGCGCACGGGGGAACCGGTAACGAGCTCGGTATACGTAGCTCGCCGGGAAAAAATAATGGGCGAAAGATCTGGGGTGTGGGAAGCTAGGTGATTATACGGGAGTTGGGAGAGAGTGTGATGATCCTATATAGCGGTAGGCGACTGGGAGGGAGAGAGGAGGGTGCAAACAAATCAGTCTTCGAACTTCGTGCACAATCATACCATGACAGTCAAGTAGCTCTGGAGAAAATTGACCTGG
>WURS02471691.1:0-13012 GCA_011762765.2 Rhinocypha anisoptera | reverse complement strand
GAGAGGCCCTACTCGCCGCCCGGTCACCACCACCACCATCACGCCGACCCCGGGCCGTCCAACCCCAGCAACCGCACCCCGTCCTCCCTCTCACCGTGCCCCTCCTCCATACCCTCCTCCAACTCTCCTTCACCCGTCACCTCCTCGCCCTCCCTCTCCATGGCCTCCAGCTCCAGGACGCCCCCTCCCATCTCGCAGCCTAACCACGCGCCGCCCCCGTGCCCCTCGTCCTCCAAGGCGGGCGCCTCCTCCGGTAGGGGCGGTACCAAGGGCAGCGAGGCCGCCGCTTCCGTGGCCTCCTCATCCTCCTCAACCGTCTCCTCCTCCAACTCGACGGCGGGACCCAAAGTGGTGCTGGACGTGGCGTGCTGCGATGGACCTGTCCGATTCCACAGGGTACTCAACGACAACTACGGTCTCGAGCTGGGCCAGCTGCTCGGGGAGAGCGCAGCCGACGGCGAGGGTGGAACAGAGACTTTAACGGTGGTGGGGGAAAGGCCAGTCCTTCTGACGGCAGCGGCGTCGGCCGCGGCGGGACCCGTCGTCGACAAAGGGCCCGTCGTCGAGAGGCCTTCGATGGGCCAGGACGTGGGTGAGGCGGCGGGCGGAGTGGAGGGCGCTAGCCGGGACGACTCGTCCTCGGTGGACGTGGATTCCATCAGTTCGGACGCCTCAAAGTCCAGAGCCTCCACGGCAAATGCTTCCTCGGAGGCCCTCTACCGATGCCTCTATTGTAACCACACCTTCAAAAGCCACTATTGCTACCAAAAGCACACCAGGCGGCACATCAACCCCGTGGCCCTGGAGCTGGGGACCGCCGGGGCCCCCGGCTGCGGCGTGGCGGGCAAGTTGAAGACTCAGGTGGTGGTCAAGGAGGTCAAACTCCTCGACATGAACGTGCAGTACTACCCATGCAAGACCTGCGGTTCCAAATTCCCCTCCTACTACTTCGTTCACAAGCACAGAAAGATGTGCCACGCAGGGGAAATGGGAGAGGGAGGAATGCAGAGCCAGTCATCATCGCAGCAGTCACAGCCTCAGCAGCCACAGCAGCATCCGCCGCTTGAGGGGTCGTTGGAAGGGAGGGACGGGGGAGAGGGGACGACGGAGGCTTCGGAGGGCGGGAGGTCGGAGGTCGGCGAGGGGGAGCCCTCGGGGTCCGAGAGGAAGTTCGCCCCTGTGTCCGAGGCGGCGACGTCGTCGACGGCCGACTGCCCGCCCAAGATAGACTTCAGCCCGGTGTTCAAGTCGGAGTCGGGAGGGGGGAAATGGTGACAGGACAAGATGACTTCACGAGGGGGACTAACGGACGTCGGCGATCAGAGGGACTTTAAATAAATCGAATCCCTATAAAACCTGAACCCTCCCTCTTTCAAACGCCATATTTAATCCCTCACCACGACAACCATTTGTATTGGAAACGCCCCTCGAGTGAACAAAGTAGACGATCAATACGACTACGCCAATTAATGCCTATCGTCCGAGTGGTTAAATGATCCGCAAACCGTACTAGAAGGGTAACTTCCGCGAAGAATAAGTGTCCACGAACATAGAATATCGTGCGATTAACTTTATATTAAGATATTCCTATGTTCCTCTATTAATGGGTCCAAGTGAATAAAATCATATTGTTCCTCGGTATAAACGAGAAACGTCGAAGAGTGCAGTGAAAATTGTTTGGTGAAGTGGTGAATTGTTTGGAGGTTTATGGTGCTCCCGGCAGTAAGCCTAACATCATAAAAGAAGAGCCACGCTCATAATTACTGGTATGGCCTGGAAAGTGAATGGAGAAGAAAGTGAAAAGTGGTACTCACCCTGGTTGTCGACACTCTCTTCGTCGCTGCTGTCGACGTCCTCTTTCTTCTTCTTCTTCTCCTCTTTCCTCCTCTCTTTCTTGCTCTCCAACTTCCCTTCACTGACGGGGGAGAAAAGAGACGAGTTTAAAAATAGATCGAAATGACAAATTGAACAGACGCTAATTTTTCGCATTAGTATATCTCGCCAAATTCTGACAGCTTCTTCATCGTTAGTCTGTGTGTTGTAAAAAAAATAATAGCTCTAGGGGTTTTTCGCAGCCCTCCTTTGACACCCAGTTCGTTGTGCAAGCGTCTTGGAGATGGACAATTTTACTCCAAATAGTGAATTATAGAAGACTTGTGATGATGGCCTCTGCTGAATTGAACATATGCTGTAAATATATTCCGATTTTAACACATCACCATGCCTTTTATTTTCACCGATTGAAGGAAATTACCACCTGCCGCACTCCCAGTTTCCCCATGGCAATATTTATTCATAGTAATTAAAATGAAAAGGTGAACTGACTATATGATAACCCAGGCAGACATCCCATCAACTTTACGGTTCGAAACTAGTGATTTTTAATTCATTTCGGTTACGGTAAAACGTTAGCCGTTATATCAATATTCACAACTCATGGTACATTTTCGACATAAAATGAGGTTTTTCCAAAACTTTTATTTCATATTCCGAAATTCAAACGAAAGCGTAGGAGGAGACTAATCTTCCATTATTGGACAGAAGGATGCAAAATCCATCGACAGCCTCGCTCGAAAGCAATGCAATTAGTGAGATTGTAACCTGCACACGCCCCACACCCATCTTCCTCCCCCTCCTCCACGAATACTGCCAGGCATCAGCAGATGAAGATTAGAACGGTGGGAGCGGTCCATAGATTTGCATAGCAATCTTGCAAATGAAGGAAATTTGAATTTCATCATTTCGCAGAAAGTAAAACATTTTCAAACGACTTACTGCGAAAGCTTTTCCCTCCCAGGGCACTCCCTCACGCTCGGAAAAAAACTGAAAGGCTGCTGCCTCGGCGGATTTCCAAAAGGGACCTTCGTTAAGAACACGAGGACCCGTTCCTATCAAAGAACTGAATTTTTACCTTATACCAGATTTCACTCTGATTGTGATCCTCCCTTGACTTGCCCATAGGGGCGAATAATGTGAGCAATTATAACTGGTGAAATCCTTTCTGAAAAAACTCACTATATATCAAGTACGCTGTTTCATCCTCCCTTTTCTACATTAAGCAATGATTCCCAAAATTAGCAGCAGGACTGAACTTCTGTAGCATTAAAGTTAAATATAGCATTAAATACTGCCCTTAGATTTTAACTTGACATGATTAAAATGTATTCCTAATCACTTTAGAGAACAATAATTGGTAATAATAATAATTGCTCCAGGAATATTTTAATTGCTTTTCAATTATACCATTCATTATCTTGAGATATGGGATTATAATTCAAAAGGGCATAGTAGATATAATTGGGAGCTGTCAAGAAAAGAATTTGGAGACATTGTGAAAGGGAATATTTGATTCTCGAGTGAAATACTAATGTTCATCCATAAACATTAGTCTTCGGCCTTGGTATTATATTATAAGAACTCTGATAAGTCTCTATGATAAATCTCTACTCTGTCTTATATTTCGATAGTTTTGAAAACACTTCAAAAATAAAAACTACTTACTACTCATAAATGATATCAATCATTTTTGTAGTTATTCATTTTGCACAGCTTGACTGAATGAAACCTTAACATGACAAGTGGTGCAACTTATGTGCAAGTGGTGCAACAATAAGCAATTTATGTGAGGACTCTACCCTGGTCCACCCATCCTTTTTCATTTCAAAACTACGTGAAACAGGATACATTCCTCAAAAGAAATTCGTATAATGTCATCTCAGCTGCTAAAAAAAATGTTTTTTGGCTATGGAACGTTTGCATTTAATTGCCACAAATTCCACTGGTGTAAATATCTCAAACATTAATGTTAATATTCAGGAAAAGACATTGGTGAGAAAGGCTTTCAGAATGCAATAGACCAATTTCTTATATGATATTCATGGAGGTTTATAAATAGTTTGGTTTGAACAGGACAATATTAGGAAGGTAACAACAAAGTAAACAATGGCAGAGTGAAGAAAATTAGCAAGTAAACTAAAAATAAACTTGCTCCTAACATTCTGGCATGTATGGGACTGGGGATAAAAAATGAGAAGACTAAATATATACAGTTCTCAAGAGAGGATATCCCACAAAGAAACAGGTAATTGGTAAAATCACAAAAGTAGGAGAGTGGAATACTTTAATTATCTGGGAGTGATGATATCAAATGAGGAAGTACTTGAAATTAAATATCAGAGTTAGTCTAGGAAATGGGTGCATCCAAGCATGCAGTACAAATCTGAACTTAAAGAATATTATATGGCAGACTTGAACTAAGGCTTTACCAGACAATAATCTGCCTGGTAGTATTTTATGGTATGAAACTCTGGATAATGAATAAAAGAAGTTAAAGGAAACTGAGAATTAGATTGTAGGAAAATCATTGGGGCTCTATTTGAAGATGTAAAATGGATGCTAAACCCTGGAAGAGGACTAAGATATCTATACAAGGAACCAAATTCAGTGGTCCATATAAGAAGCAGGAGACTAAGATGGGTGGGATATGTACTCCAAAGAGATGAGGAATCATTTCATAAAATCATAGTAACAGGAATACCAGATGGAAGAAACCAGAAGGAAAAACAAGAAGAACCATGCACAGATGGTAGGACAGAGTGAGTTCAGATCTTTCTTGAAATGGGTCTGCGCAAGAAGAAGTGACAAACTGCAAAATATGAAGAATGCATGCTGGTGGGTGGGCAAAATCCCAACCAGGGTGTCAATGGCTATCAATGTTGATGATGATCATTCTAATACTACATTCATTATCTCCCTACAAAATCCTTTTCATTTTCTAAATGAAATATTCTCACTTGGTACATAGAGGCTTTAACATGCCTATCAGAATTCAATATGCAACATATATATTTCATTGAAGGATTTGGCTTTGAATTTTGAAGGTTTGCATTGAAGGATCAGGCATATGTAAGGGTTCTAAGGTTGTATACAAGGTTCAGTATTTCATTGCTCTCATTTCAGTGGCTAACTTATGAAAATGAACAATGAAGAAGTACTCCGAACAGCCATCATAAGAGAATAATAAGAGATTTACAGCAAAAGGGAAACTAATAGGATGGATGTTATCGCATGGAGATTGCAATGGATGGAGAGAATAGGTATTCCAGACAGAATGATAGGTGGTAGGAAGTATGCAGAGTTGAAGATAGATTAATGCCAAGGTAGGGCTCAGTATGTCTAGTTTGGAGTTCATTGCAAAACCTACCTTAATAAGTAGATTACCCTTCATGAATGAATAAGGTATTCAAATAAATTCTACTATTAGCAACATTGTACCCACAATTGCTCCTGTCTGTCTGACCTATACACTTTATTCATTACTTTTTTAAATTTTCTGTTTACTCTAAGATATGTACCATATACATAAGATATTGTATTTATGTATGCTATAACGTAATTTTTGAAGAGAGATTTGATGGAAGAAGGGACTGTTTTTCAGCCTCAAACTCCCTCTAATAATGACCTATTATTACTTAGTTATTTATGATTTTTCGTTAGAATACACAGAAATGGAAAATCTTTAGAGAATTTTCAGATGAAAAACGGCTGAGAGTTTTCACATTAAGTTTTCACATTTGAGTATGAAATTTAGAATTTGGTCCATCAAACTGTACAGCAGTGAGCATTTATTCCAATAATGACATTATCTACGGAAATTGAAAAACACTGTTTTGATCATATTCTCAAAGGAAGAATTTCAGGTTATGATTACTAATCATTATCATTAATATGAATCATATGTAATCATTTTATATTAGAATGCATTACTTTAAAAATTGGTGCTCAAATGGTCAGACCAATTTACTTAAAATTTAATTACCCATTGTCATACAAAGCTGGCAATTCACTGAGGCACTCAAAAATGACCTTCACATACAAAGATCTCTGATCTCAATTTTTTTAATTTTCAGCTTCAATTTAGAAACAAATGACCTATATTTTTATTATTTCGTAAATACAATGTTTTCTGTTATCTTTGCATACATTTCTATGCACATATTATGTCATTTTGTCATATGTATTTTTGTTTTACGAAAGCAATGAATTAGTAATATGTTTGAGTCGTTATGGGTCCTTGAGAAAATTCGTCTATAGCTTCACTACCATTACAACTTTTCTCTACCAAGGACTTTCTTTCTTTACCAAGGATTACTTTTCTGATATATTCCATTTAATGGCAGGTCCTTTTAGGCGCCATAGTACTTGTCTATCTTAGGTTACTAACCAGATATTTGTCTCAAACTGTCACTGTCACGAGGAAAGTTTGAGAAACAAAATCGTAAGCCAATGGGTTAAATCAATCCCAACTACTGAAGAGTAAGAGAACTCATTTGAATCCATCACTAATTAGTAACCGCAGATAGTAATTTTAGCTAATCATTTAAATTTTTCATAAGTTTTTCCGGTTACAAAATGTATATCATCTACGTAACTAAAATCTTCATTCTATTAGTGTAATGCAATTCATGGTTACAATAATAAAAGCATCATAATTCAAGTTATTTACAGTTATGAACCCTAAATATAAATGAAATGGAAAAAATTATGCATTACTCAAGTCCACACATATTGTATAAATACCTAACATCAAATGCATTACACAAGTTTCTTTTAATAAAACTATACATCTAAATTAGTATGTCTATAATGAACAACTAAGAATGATTATCATCCTGACTAATAAATCTTTAGCATTGTGACATTATAAAATGTCTAGAGTAGGAATGAAATAGCAGAAAATGCTGTTACAGCTTCCATTAATATACTGATATGTAACATAATTAAAGTTAGTAATATAGTTTTTGGTTGGTATTACCTTAGAGCAAATAAATTTTTATAATTAATCAAAAATAGGAATTGAACAGCATAAAGCGGGACAACCTGTGAGATTCTTTAAAGCAAATGTAACAAGACAAGAGCAACTTTCCTAATCATTCAACTGCTGTGTTGTATAAAATGTCTAGCAATTTGAATCAAAGTTATTTACCCCTTCACCATACACAAATAATACAAGCATTTTTCATCTATTAGGAAATATTCCAGCTTCAACTCTAGCTTAGCCTTCAATAGTTCAAATTAAAAGTCACTATACATTAGCCTTAAAATTTAACCTATAAGAAGATCTTGATGTGATTGGACAATTCAATTTTTACCAGTGCCATCACAAAATAAGCTCATCACCTTATTAATTTTTATGAACCAATGATTCATCAATTTTGTACCAATAGAAAGTTCTCTATGTGATCTTTGTTTGTAATCACATACTTTCACATGTAAATACTGAAATAAGGTTGTATAATGCCCCAGACTGGAAGTTTTGAGGTAGAAGTCAAAGAAAGGATAAAAATGGAGTCAACCAAATTGAATGAATTATTCAGGAGTGATGTGAAACAGAGAATGCCAATAGGACTAAAAATGTCAAAAAATATCAATAATGATTGATGGGACACAAATCTAGATATTAGGGAGAAAAAGCAGAAAAGAAATAGCAAAAGTCAGAATGAGAATTTGGAGAAGGATGATGAGGCATATCAAGGAGAAAATGTGAGAAAGACCAAATGAGAGAAAGAGCTTAAGTTTAAAGAGTGTACAAGCAACGTAATAAAAAAGAAAAAGTCAAGATGATACGGGCACATGGGGTAAGAAGGGAAAAAGAGCAACCCACTAAGAGAGTTTGGAGAGCAGAGGCACAGGGAATAACATGAGGGTAAGACAGCTTGCTTTAGGCGGAGGAAGGATGGGATAATGGCAGAGTTGAGGTGGAGAGTGGAAGAGAGGAGGATCAATGGACAGCCGGAGTTGGAGAAGAATAATTTATAGTGCCTAACAGAGGAAAAATGGCAAAAGAAAAAAGAAGACAAAGGCCCCTTGTTTTCTACAGAATTAAACTACTAGAGAAATGTAATTGCAATGTTGGGATATTTTTCAATTTAGGGGATCACTTTTTCTACCCACTTAAAATCCACAAACTTCATCTTCTTTATTGATGAAGGGTAATCTACTGGTTAAGGTAGGTTTTTGATGAACCTTAGATTAGACCGGCTATGTAACATCTGACTTTAATTCCTCTTAAAATTTACATACTACCTTCTTTATTAATTACTTATTACTAGCACACTTAAAAAACAGCTCTTCGAATTTCTTACTCATAATTTTCCAGAGAAAATATATAACAGCAAAGCACTAAAATAAAATTTTTCTATGTTCATCTGCACTAAAAGATTTAATATATATATATAAGTTTTATCTAACAAAAAACGGTAGTAGACGAATGAATCCTAGGACATGAAGGAATCTAAATATTTTTCCAAATTTTCCAAACAGTGTAATATGAACTATTTAGTTTTTAGATTTAGATTGGATAATCTCCGATTATTATTATTTTTCCATTTGACAGGTCCTATATATACATACTCGCACATCTCTCATAGCCAATAATTTATATTTATTTCAAAACTCTCAACAAGCAAGAAACTTGCTGTTAGGTAAAACCTTAATTACCAATTACCATTAACTCTTTCTGATGATTTCTCTTAAGCAAAATGAACTTCATACATTACATTCCTTAAAATTCCTTTTTTGGGGTAAAAATTTTAACTCCTATTAAAAAAAAAATATGGAAGTATGGAGAGGATTATGTAAACTATCTTCGTAAAATATAATTCACTGAGGAGGCTGTAGCATGGTGGAATTCAACAATAAAAAACTATATAATTGATAACTTTGTATATTTACACAAATATACTAAGTTATTGACTCTATATTGTTTTAGCTTTGAAAACTATATACTAAAAAAATCCAGGATAAAAAAGTGGCAATGAGCATTGCCTCTCATTACTAGTTGAGATATAAAGTTGCATTGAGCAGAATGCAAAAGAAAATATAGCAAAGGGATATGATACAAATTATATCTGAATGCAATCCTAATGACTTTGGGTCATCATGCAACCTGCTCTCAAAATCTTTTTATGATACTATATTCTTGGTCTTCAGGTACTTTTCATCCAACCTAAAAAACTGTGCAATTAACATCGATTTGAACCTAACCTCTTTCAATAAACTGACATAACACAAATTAGATACATTCACATTAAAATCAATCAGAAAATTACCTGCCATGAATATTAAACAGAGAAAACACTCATTGTCCAATTTTTTTCCAATGATTTCAATGATCTATTTTCTGAACTCACCAAAATATGTGGAGAAACAAAATCACTACATAGAAATATCTCATTCAAAAGAAACTAAAATGTATATACTACTCAAGTTTTGGTTTTTCATAGTGAAATTTTGAGGTTAAGCTAATTCAGGGCTTTAAGGTGTTAACTTAGATGATGCAATTTTTTTTATTTGATCAGGCCTCTCCAAAAAGTGAATAATTCATAGAATGGCATTTTCAAGATTTGTTTTCCATTATCAGGTTATAATAAAAAATTTAATATTTTATGATACTGCATCTCTCTTGTAACTAAGCGTAATAGAAGTTCTAGCCTGCAGTTTCCTAGTAGAATCAAATTTCATTACCTCAAACACCTCAACTTCTTCTCCTTAATTTCCTGTAACTTTTAGCTTGTTGATCCCAGGTTTAATGTCTCTTTACCTACACACTGTTGACAAACATTACATAATCCACATAATTTTAAAATGAAGAGTGACCAAGAAGAGTGGTGACGCTGATGAATTTTCATGTGAGGAGCAGGATGTCCCTATGGTGATCTGCCTACACTATGCAATAAATCAAATTCTCTAAAACAACCTTATTTTATATTTCTCTATAAAATGCACTAAATATAACCAAAAAAAATAATTGTTATATGATTCAGAGATATGAATTATCTTATTACTGCTACAAAAGACAATTTTAAAACGTTTACATTATCAGTATTTGTAAATTCTTTAATTATTTACATTTAGATAACATCTATTAATGCCTCTTAGCTGTATGGGAATTGTTGATATGCTGACAAGGAACCCAGCATGGAAAAAGAATTGGTCATGAGTAATGAGATACCACTCTTCCTAACTTTTTCTGCTTAGAGGTGAGCTGGCAAGTCCATTACATCCTGGTGTGGCAGCACTGCTTGCCTTCTGACACTCTTAACATTATATTTTAGAAACTATATTATATTTCCTGTATTATGACAGTAAATGTGGGGGGAAATACTATTAAAAAATAGTTAAAAGTATTTCATGGTTTTCCCTAATCCTAAACCTTATGACCTTTGTAGAATCTTTATTCATGACGAAATTCAGAGTAGCCATTAAGGGTACATCATCAGCAAAGGTCATTTTGTACTACAAGTTCAGCTGTACCCTCATCTTCATAATGTACTTACATATAAGGAAATATCGAACGCTGTTAAAAACTATGATTTTTCCCTTAACTATTTACAAATTTTTTCACAAGTGTAATTAAAGTCATATAATCCTATACCCTGGGACCAATAACCCATCACAAATATAAATGTATAACCCTACTCCTGTAAACACTTACTAATGACTTAAAAACCATTTCCATATTTTTCACAAGAATTGTATGTAAGAGAAGGACACAAGAAAATTGAATATATTGAGATTATTTTCCCACTATGGTATTAGACAACTGTAATCATCAATTGCATCATATATGATGGAATTCCCTAATGTAAAAGATATTATCATTGAATATTAATTGATTTCAGTTCAGAAATTACAAAACACATGAAGAAGAGAAAACTTATAAAGCCAGCAAGAATGAAGATCACCATGTTTACAGTGCAGAATATCTATCAAATAAACTGTGTTAATATGATATCAGAATTGTAATGACTACTACACTAAAAGAGATAATGATTGCTTATTGAAAGTGATAGTAGTACAACAATCCATTCAATTCAATAACAATACGTACTGTAACATTAGAGAATGTATAAGCACAAAGTTTCCCATCCTGACCAAGATTGATTGTAAAAAAGCATTTAATTCAAAAAGATAGAGTAAAATCAACATGCATGATAAACTTTATATATGAAGATACTTGAAAACTAAAAAACAATTTTTGAGAGGGTCTAAATATTTGCTACTCTGATAGAACTTCTTCCTAAGACTAAATTCTCTAGGGCACTTCATCCAAATTTGCATAGTATTTCTTAAATTTATTCCTGCATTCAGCCCTGGAGAATATCACCATGAAAAATATATCCTACCACAAAAGACTACTGTATTTTTCTATTAAAACATTAATTAATAAATTCCAGCTTTATTATTTTTATCATAGTTATACAATCATTTATTTAACCAAAGTAAGCACTATGAATTTTCACATTTACAATAATAATTATCTCAAGCATAAAATGATTTTTTTTTTGTATTTTCAATCTTTTGCTCTGACTATTCACACCTCCATAACTGCTAAACATGTGAGACAACTGAGAATGGGAAAGAGATTTGAGTGGGAAAGAATTTTAGCTTACTTAAACCTGGAAATACATATTAACTCTAATAAATGAAAGATACTTGAATAAATGAGGGATCATATTTGAGCAGATCTCAAAGGGTTCAAATAATAGACAGAGAATGAGGAAACCTGTCCTGTGTTCCAAAGGTTTGTAGCTTATAGATCAAAACAAATAGTAAGTATACTTTTATTTAAAACTATTCTCAGTGGAATTAAGAAATCTCAATTCCTGTGATGCAATGTGAGCAATAGGACTGGATAATGAAAATTCTGGTTATTCCACTTCGATGGCATGTAATTGTCTTTGTACAATGAAATACGTTAGCATGGATTGTCCTTACACATAGGGTAATAAAAGCATTTATGATTATGCTTTTATGAATAACTTTTTAGTGGCCATCTTCTCCAATTCCTAATGATGTAGTTTTGCAAGATAAGCTCATTTTTTTAGGAATCCTGGTTAATCATTCAATTTCTTTCCCTCTGTCATTCGCCACTGTCATTTACACTTCTGTAACTTTTCCCTAGATAACATTAGGTCTTCTCTCACCATTCCCTCCCTTACTGCTCGCCATGCCTTTAATGATTTTAAATTCTTCATAAAAGACATCAATGGTTCCTATAGGTCATCTGAACCTCTTTTCCTATTCCCTCTTCGAGTCCCTTCGTGCACTACGAGGTTGAATGACCTCTTTCACTGTACCACCCCTCGCCTCTCAATCACAAAGTGTTCATTAATTTTCAGACTTCCATCAACCTGCAATAGACTGATGAAATGCCTCCCTGACTTTGACCCATTTCTAACATCTCCTTCCTTCCATATCTTTCTCTACCCTAATTTTCCTTGTGACTGCTGGTATATTTGTATATTTGTTATCTGTTAACTGTAAGTGGTGCTGTTACATGTTATCCATTAAGTTTTTATTGCTACTATTTTGTTTTTTTTCCTTTAATGTTCAATATTAATGGCATTGTGCAGTCTTTGAATGAAATAATTAAATAAACAATCTGCAAACTGTTACCCAACTCTGGATAATTCAGAGTCTAATGTACTTATGGTCTATCATCTCCTATGTAACTCTACCAATTAAATTCACAAAGGAAGGCAATTATCCTAAGAACTCTACTACATCACACAAGTCCAAATTTTCCAAATAATTGGATGAATAAAATTTTACAGAAATCATGAATACATGCAAGAACGATCCAAGAGCAAAATAATGTCTTACTGCAAGAAGTTATGAGTGACTGTATTAAATGATGAGGTCGCGGTAGCCCAGTGGGTAGAGTGCTTGGCTACTGCCCGGGGGGACCTGGGTTTGAGACCCGGTGACGACTTCGAACACCTCCAGCTAAACCTAAGCTGAGTGATTTTTCGGGTACCATATCTTTGTGGGAAACCACAGCTGGCACAGGGAAAGGAACTGGCCCTGATATGTGAATTTCCACATGCCATGGGCTTTGTACTAGGTGAGCTCTACCCTCACTTAACATACCAACCTTAGGGTTGATTACTGTGGTACTAAATGATAGCTGCTGTCAATAAGTATGACAAAGTATCTCCTTAAAATGTTT
>WURS02471690.1:0-29559 GCA_011762765.2 Rhinocypha anisoptera | reverse complement strand
TCTCTCCCCCTCTCTCTCTCTCTCTCTCTCTCTCTCTCTCTCTCTCTCTCTCTCTCTCTCTCTCTCTCTCTCTCTCTGGTCGCCACTTAACCCAAACGTGCTGCCAATGGTCACACTGTCAATGGGAACTAATTCTATCAAAGGCTAGAATTGGAGTAAAATTGAATTTGCCACTTTTGCCTGCAATGTTCCAATGTTTGGAAATCGACTTGTGCACTCACAGGTAAACATGCACACACACTCCCCAAAACGACTCTGAGTAAACCCATTTGTGCATTTAGATAAAAACAGGTAAATTCTTGAGTTTTGAGTAAAGTAAGTTTATTTTATTATAAATAATTTGTTAACCCACAACACTCTTATCTAAAGAAATATTAGTTTTTTGTATATTTTATTTGTTCTATACGGTTTTTCTGATAAATTCAATCACAAAAAGTTTCAAATTGTGGTAACGTGTCAAAGTGTGGGTGCTGAGGCACGTGTTGTACTCAACACGAGGATTAAGCTTGAACTCCCACTCTGTCTAGCTTTAATCTTTTCACAATTTGTAAAGTTATAATCAAAAGTTGTTGACAGTCAAATTTCAGTGGAATAGCGAGTCTTTTCTTGACATGTTTGATCGGCGTTCGCCGATTACTTTTGACAAGTTTATTTTTTCCGTTTAATCTTTTAGCAACTGTTATTTAATAATAAAATAAATATATAAAAACTAGCAATAATTGAATACTTCACATAGTTATTTGATTCAATTTTGATTTGATTCATATTTACACTTGACACTATGGTTTTTAACGGAAGTATGCATATGATATGATAAGTTTTCTATATTTTTACATATTTTTTCTTATAGATAATAATTAAGTTTTTTAATATTACATCTCAACAGAATTTATCTTATCTATCTCTCTATCTCATCATCTCTATCTCAATAGGAATTTAAAATATAGAGTTTTATCAACTGTACACAAAAGAAGGGCAAAATCTAAAGTAGGCCAAGGTACAAATTTTTATTGTGAGGTTAGTCTCGATTTACAATATTGATAATGTTGTAATGTTGTAACAATAATGAGAATACAACTTAACGTTAATAGATTATTCTAGTACAATAAAATAATTTAATTCAAATTGAATGTGTTGCGACTTAATTATTTCAAGTAACAACCTTAAGCAAGCAAAACAATAAAAACAACTTTTTTCAGGTATAGAGAGAGAGAAAGCCAAATTAGGTGCTCGAGAAGGCAAAGCAAAAAAAGTTTTACAAAGTTACAATCCAGTTGGCGTTTGCAGTGATTAATTGTATTCAAATTAACACATTGACTTTGTGCACCTTTCTCTCTCTCTCCCTCTCTCTCTCCCTCTCTATGAAAGATTGTGGCCTCATTATCTGCAATCATGGCGTGTGCATTTGCATTCAAGTTGTATCCCACCGTTGATGGAATGGAAGACAATGCCAAGTTGATCCACACTTTGATTGGTGAGAACTGACATGCGCAGTAGGCCAAGTCAATTTTTTCACCAATCAACTTATAGTCTAATTTGTTTTTTCGCAAAAACAGAGTTCAAGTATATTAACAATTAAAAAAATAGAGCCACGAATTGAAATTTAGGGTTTTATGTGTGTTTCTATTTTTAAGTCTTCGATTCTGAAACTTGACATATATTGATCATATAAACTTTTGGTGAAATTACGGAAACTGAACATTGAAAGAATTACCATGACTTTCAAACCAGCGTAGTGTAGTTTTTCCCAGTTTTCCCAAGTTTTTATGTTACACCAAGAAATTATTCTATATTTTTAGATTTTATGATCATAAATATAATTACTATATATATTTTGATTATCATTACAAAAGCAATTCATTATAATCATATTTCAAAATTAGAGTTTTCAAAGAGAACCAAAAGAAAAATTTTGCAGTGTGGTGTGCGTGGTGACAAATGAAGCCAATCGAGCCGCTTCAGTGGCAAATCGATTCACCCATAAAGAGGACAACAGCCTTGCAACTCCAATTCTCTCTCTCTCTCTCTCTCTCTCTCTCTCTCTTATCTTTCTCTCGTTTGATGATTTATTATTAAAATATACAATGATTACGATTGTGCCGCAATTCGGGAGCTTTGCATTCGCACATTCAGTTTTTAATTTTAAAATTATGCAAATTTTGCACTTGGTTTTCATTAGTATCACTCTCTTCTCTCTCTCCCGCTCTCTCCACTTTCCAACCATCCGTTCCAACCCGTTCATTTTAAATTCTTTGACATTAAATTTGTCTTCCGTTTACTCTTTTTCTCATTTTTTGTTTAGTACTGCAGTTTATTAATATTATTACTATTAAAAATTCAAAATTGTCGCCTCTCAATATAATTTTTTTGTAATTTTGTTCTCTCATCAAATTCATGTCTACTTGGTAAATGTACACCCACGTGAGTGTTGTTGAGTTTGCACTAAATTCACATCACATACACAATGCTTCTTAAACTCTTTTTTATTTGGAAATTAATTAAGTTATTTTTATATAAAACTGATCATAACTAGTATACACTTTTAAATAGACAAAAAATCGATCGATTTGTGATATTTTATCTACCTATAACCTGTGATCTTTGACAGGGAAAACAAGAAAATGATAGAATCACAAAAAATACAAATGAGCGCATGCGCGTACTCTACATTTGAAGAAACTGTACAGCGTCTCTCTCTCTCTCTCTCTCTGCTTTTTCTTCAACTCTGTTACAGCATCGATACCATAAGTTGTCTCTTACTATCATCGATACTATTGATTTGTTCCTCACTACAAGCAACACTCAACAATCGGCCTGCTCAAGAAATTTTTTTTCATAATAAATCGCCATAGCTTTGCGCACGCTTTACCTTTGGCCACATCTCAAAAAGGCCACTTTGTACTGCCAAACAAAGGTAGGGAACATTTTTGGCCGTTTCTTGAGTGTTGCTTGTATTATCGATATATAAACAATACCCCTTTCTATTTCTACAGAGAAAACTAATTTCTAATTAAAGTTTTTTATATTTAAAAAGTTTTGTTTATATTTTTATTTTTATTATTAATACTTTATTAATTTTTTAAAATAAACTTAAATTCAACAAATTTGCTCGACACACTAGTTAATTCAGCGCTTGTGAGTAGAAAGAAGCGAGGGAAGATAGAAAATGGATTTTTAAAAAAGAAATGACAGTGATTGGCAGTAAGACTTCAATTAGACTTGCTACTTGGAATTTGCCTACTCATCATTATCTTTATAAATTTACACTCATTTCTCTATCTCTCTTTCTTTTAGTTCAGCAAATCCTACTCTGCACATTAGGTGAATTTCCAGTTTTCAGCTTTATTTCGACAATCCAAATATGAATTAATTTCCATTGTTTAACAATTTTTCTCATTATCAACTTTGATCATAGTTCAAACATAGTTTTATCATATTTATTATTTTACTTCATAATCATTATTAAATTTGCTTAGTTGAATTCAAAGTAATTTTCTGATTATTAATTCGATTTGTTAAATAAGCAATAGAATTTGAAAAAACTTGCTGCACCTTGTGTAAAACTTATTGTTAATCGCCATTATTTTAATATTTATTGCAAAATATGTTCGTCGTAGAATTCAACATTTTGATTTTCTGAGTTTTTGACACTGATAAGGTGGTGTATTCAAATTGCTTACCTTAGTAAAAAATATTTATTCAAAGACTTACAAATAAGATTATTTTATTATGTATTATTGGAATATTTATGTGAATTTATGTTTTCCCATAAATATGACACTAAATAATAATTGTTTCTTTTATTTTTGTCCTTTATGAGTTTAATTTCTAAAAATAGTACCGAAATATGTCAACACGACCACAAATATTCACCGGAAGCCTGAATGCAATTGTTTTTGACGCACAAAGACGATTTGCGTGATTAGGAAAATCCTCAAACCTTCTCCCCTCTTTCATTTCAATTCTTTCTCTCTTTCTCACCCTTCTACTTTATCTATCTTCCCTTTCTATTTCTCTCTCACTCTATGCCCAATGGGTTGACACATTAACAATTTTCCAAGAATTACAAAATGAAAAACAATGCTGTTTGGCCATATTAATTTTGAAAATAGTGACAATTCAATAATTAATGTTTGTCACCGGATAAAAGACTAGATGAGAGAAAGCAGACAAAATTTAGTTGAGAAGATAACAATTCTTACTGTTGCTCTGTGACTGTGCTTTGACAAATTGAAATTTGAAAAATATTATAAAATTTGTATATTTATTTATGTTTTATTGATATATTAAATAGATATTCGAATTCAACTTGTTCTTAAACAAATTAGTTTTCGAACTGAAAACAATTAAGAAATAAAAAATAATTTTGAAAAAAAATATTTATAAGATTTTTAATAACAACTTAAACTAAATGGAATTAATCAAATCAAATCTGATTGAAATTTACATTTTTAATTTATTTTGAAATTCTAAAAATGTTTCCAAGAACTAATCTGCCTTTCACATGAAAAAACACGTTTGCTTCTTTTTTTTGTCAACCACTGATTATAGACTTCGACAGCAAATAGACGACATCATCAATCTTAAGATGTTTTTGAAGTGTCTGTACATGTTCGTGTACTTGTTTCTATCTCCCAAGAGATTCAAGGTGTCGTGATGGTCAGTAGATCTTTTCTCTCCTAATTTTTTTCTAAGCATCAATTCAATTAGTGGAAATGCTGCTAGGGTGGCTAAATTTGGAACATAACTCTGAGAATGGGTTTCACTTTTTGTTTGGAGAGTTGAGGGTAACTTGTTTTGGCGAGTCGCTCGACAATCAATCACGTCTGTGAGTCACATCGACGTCACCTACTGTTCTTGCTTCATAAGATACCGAGAGAGAGAGAGAGAGAGAGAGCGAAAGTGTGGCACAAATATTTGCACTGTCAACTCAATTCAGACTGGCTGCTTTTTACTTCATTCTACCGTTTTTCTTGAAAAAATCTCAAGTAACTAAATTTAATTAGTTGAAATTAACACACGACCTCAAAAAGCAGTCACAATAAACTGCATTACTGCATAGCGTAGTTACTTTTAACAAAAACTCGTGAGCTAGTTTCAATAAAAGTGCCTTGGATGGTAAGTTGGTGCAATTCGAGAGAGAGAAAAAGAGAGAGAGAGAGAGCTACTACTTATTCAGTGCGCTTGTTTGCCCACTGGCAACACGGTTTGGTTTCATTAGATCTCTGGTGGAATAAATAAAACCAAGGAAAGGGGAGGGTAGAAATTAAATTCTTGTGTAAACCTGAGTGAAAGTCATTGGAGCGAAGGAGACAAGAGTGGGGAGAGAGAGAGAGAGAGAGAGAGACCAAGTAGGCTTTATTGGTGCGGATCAACAGTTCAATCGAAGCGACAGTTATATACGGGCATAGAGAGTGAATTGCAATGGCATCGCTTCTCTAGCGATATATCGGGTGAGACTGCACGTCAAGTGAGTCGAATCACACTTTGAGTTGTCATTCACTCTCACTCAACCAAATGCAATGTGCATATTGAAATTCGCTCAAAACCATACGATTCAATTGTGTTTAACCTTTGAGCTGACTCACAAAGTTTCTCGAAATTTGCATAGTTCACTCGATATGTTTGTTTTTTATTTTTTCGCTCAATAGTCCGATCCTGGTTGGATATGGTGGACATGTGACACCCAATTGGTCACGTCCGGCTTACTTGGCGCACTAATTGTAACAAATCGCCTTTATTTTGCTGCAAAGTGTCCCATCTTAGCGACCATTTAGCGTCAAACTTTCCGTCAGAGTCTTAATTAAATTCGCTCTTTCAATCTTTATTTTTATAGTTTTGCCAATACAATTCTCGAGAACGCCAATAACCCAAATATTCCACTAGTTGAAAGGTGTATTAACCGATAAAATGAGGTGTGAGTTATAAAACTTATATTAATAAAAATATAAAATAGAAACATACTCGCCAATAGAAGCATTAGCAAAAAAACTGAGTGATGATTTATGGCGACTGTATAACGTGTTCTTGGTTGGTTGTGATGCAAACGAGCCACTAGCTCACGGGTCGTAGAGACGAATCTAATCTCGATAATAGAAAAAAATTAAAACATCATAAATCATTGCTGCACGACACTCTCTTGCTGAGATGGCCGATTGATAGAGCACCTGGCACCTGCTAGCCACAGCTGTGATCGATCACTCCTTTGCTTGCTCATACCCAGTTGCATTCCACATATTGATACACTTCCCCTTCTACCCTCATCTTCTACACAAATCTTTCAATCTATGTTACTATGTGTGTGTGTGTGTGCTCAAAGAGTTTCTATACCAATTTGAAAGAATGTGAAGCAACCATTAAAAGTTTGAAAACGATTCATAGATTAATTCAATTGACTTCGCATTGGTTTCAATTGACATGAAAATGTGTTAACTTAAAAATCGATTTTCAAAAAAGAAGAAAAGAGATAGAGAGTTTGTGAAAATTATACAACTAGAGGCAATAAAATATCTATTTATCTATCTACTCTATATTAATGCGTGATAGACTTTGGTCTTCGTCGTGGGTTAAATGTGAACTACTTGTTTGATATATCGTATACGATGTAAAAAAATCAGTTTGTTGAATGTCTTCGATTCGAGTTTATCATATTAAACCCGTTTATTTTTTTTCAAACAAGATAAAAAATTCTAAATTTTAAATCTTTATAATAATTTTTGATTTAAATTAGAAATTGAATTTTAGAAATTTTACATCGAAAGAAACTTAATAATAGAGCTACAGCTGAATCGGTTAGATCGTACTATATTCTATAGACGTTGAACAAAAGCAGACAACGCCATCTAGTTTTTTCAGATTGGGTTAATCTATCGGAAACATCTTATATTGAAAATGCTTGGGAACCAATGTAGAAGCAAATCAAATAGCGAACAAAGGTGAATATCAAACATGTCTGTAGAGAAGCAGCAGTGAGAGTGTAGTGAATGGCTCAAGTCAAACTCGATGTTGGCCGTGGTGATGGCCAGGGTTGAGTGGGTCTCGGTGAGCAAACACATGCCACTAGAGAATAGGACCCAAGCACACAAGTGAGGGCACTTTTCGAAGAGCACGCCAGAGCGAGCGCGGCAGGTTCTACATTGTGTCTCCGAGTGTGTTTATTTTGTCATCTTCGATTGAGTTGCAAGAATAGACAATCTCTGTCTCTGTGCGTGAGTGTGATGAGGATGCCTCGCCTGACAGTGCGACCCAGTGAGCATCATCTTGGCATTCTTCGTTATCTCACCTCCCTATTAGTGTGCCTGTGCACAAAGCATAACCAAATCGATGGCTCAATGCTAATTGATGCTTCTAGTGTTCCTGAGAGAGACGCTCTGAAGAACAGCATCATCGGTTTTCACTCACTATCGATTTCCGCTTTTGCGAAGCCATTGTGAGGTGAGGTGAATTTGGTCAGTAGCGACCAAGTTGCGGACACAGAGCACAATTGAACCTGTACAAGAATGGCTACTTGAGGGTGACCAATGCGCACCCAACTTAATTCAAGTGCCTCTTACTTGTGCATTGTGAAATACCCAAATGATGCAATGTTTAAGTTGTGGCATCAGACACAAAGCATCTTGTGTTGTGATGCATCAACTAGCAACAAGAAGTGCACTCAAGAAGACCACAAGCAAATTAGTCCAATTTACATCTACTTTAGCGACAAGCAAGAGATGCGTCACTTGCGTCACCCTCCAAGCAAGGAAGCAAAGAAAATATGTCAATCCTAGAAAATGCCAGGTTGCGTGATTGAGTTAGACACATTTGCGTGCTGCATCATTTGTGCTACACTTTTCCATCATGATAAATTATTTGATTTGATCATGTGTGTATCTAAAAAAATTATTACTTATTCATTACTAGAAGGATAAAATTTATCAAAATCAAATCAAAGAGATAAGCGTAGAATCGATTGATAATAAAATATTTTTGATTACCAATATAAATACGATTCGTCATGTGGAATATTTTTTGTCAATATTTTATTGTTATATTAAAATCTCTCCTTTTCTCTGTCAGTAGTTATGCAGGTGCTTTGGTTTATTAAAATTCAAATATAGGAAAGACGAATAATGAAGCTGCTCTCTCTCTCTCTCTCTCTCTCTCTCTCTCTCTCTCGTTTGCTTGCGCACACCACCGAAGTTGCTTATAATTTTGTGAAACATTGCTATGGCATTAAATAAGGAGAAAGGAATGGATATATATAAAACAAAAATTTAATTATTAGATCAAGCGATCTATGCGTTGGCATGAAACCTATCTTGCGCTCAGTTGGCTTTGCTCACCTGTATGCTCACCTTTTATTGAGCCATATTGATTCTGGTTTCATATTGAACTTGCACGTCTCTCTCTCCCTCTTTCTATTGTTATTAATACAAACCAAGTTGGGATCATATTTTGATAGATCTACACCCAAAGGAAGCGAGTGCCGTAGTGCGACTAGTGAACCATTGGAAAGGGCAACCAAACTTATTAGATCACAATCTTCATATGATATTCAAAGCATTCCGAATACAGTGGCACACACACTAAGCTGGCCATTTGTTGTTTTACTTTATATGCTTTATCATTTTGTTATATATATATAAAGCACATTTACACCATTTCTTAAATGTTTATGTTTTTAAAATAACAACATATGACAAACTTAGCAAAATTTTTAAATTATGCATAAATATTTAACTTTATAGAGTCGAATTGATTATTTTTGTGATTCAAACCTTTCTAATATTTATTCTCTTTCTCCTACTTTTTTTTCTCTTACTCTGACTCTACAATCTTCTTCTAATTAAAACCAATACTATGTTTAGTAACCAATATAAATCTTTGTTGCCTAGTTTCAATTTACTATTTTATACACTATTAGTTTTGTATTCTTATTATTGGTTTATATTAAAACATAAATATATTGATTCTATTCTCGACAAGACAACCGTGAAAAATCATCTTTATAGAAAAAACCTTGCTTTTTGCCAGAATTACATATTATTATTATTAATATGAATAAGCAAAAAATGTTTTTTAATAAAAAAATCTAAATATACCACAAAAAGCTATTTCATTTCTTGAAATCGGAATTAACCTAAATTTTAATAATTTAAAAAGTAATTTCAAACCAAAGAGAAAAAGAGACTATTTGCTCTAGAGCCATTAGAATTCCAATTAAATTGAATTGAATTGAATGAGTAAAATTACTCCTTTTAGTGTCCATGGATGGATCACACTAGAGAGCCCAACACATGCGAAAGTAAAAGCAATCTAATTGAGTTAACTACCTAAGTTCTTTAATGGTTAGCTATACTTTAGTAGTTTGAAAGAACAACCAACTAAAGCCGACCATAGAAAAACTTAAACAATAAACTCAATTAATGTACTTTTGCTTTTGCTTGTTGAAAGTGAGGCATAGATCACAGGTAAAATTGCCGTTATTAAAACAATAAAATAGAAATGGCCGAAAAATTACCCAGAGGTTAAGTTATACATCCTATGCTAACCAGACTAGCCACTTGGGAAATCAACACTTGCAACAATAGCCAAAACACACTAATTGAGTTTATCGTCTAAGTTCTCTGGTCGGCTTTAGTTTTTTAATTCTTCATTCTTTCAAAATCATCAGTACATCAAAATAAAGAAGTTTAATCAACTATAGAAGAACTTAGGCGACAAACTCAATTAGTGTTTTTTGCTTTGATTCGTAACTAGTGTTGGTCTCTCCACTGTTGACGGCTGGATGATGGTGACTCACTATTTGTGAGCCTGTAGGGACCCATTTAGGCCATTCATCGTGCATACACTATTGTCGCACTTTGTCTTTCAAGTGACATGTCCACATCTATAGATTTGAAACGTGTCATTATCAATCAATATATTCTTTCGTTGTTTTTTCTTCATCTTTATTCTTCAATTTTGATTTTAAAATTATTTGTTCACTAATTAGAAAACAAAAAATCTCAAACTACCGCCCTTTTCTACCACCACAAGTTCTCAATTGAGCAATGTGGAGCGATCACCACTATGGTAGAGTCATCATCATCACTATCACCATCACTACCTTTCTATAGTGAAGTGCAAATTGTGCTCAAAGCATTGGCACGTATAATTTCGTTTTTTATTTTAAATTTTTGCTTTCGCTTGCAAGAGCAAAATTGCCCGCAGAGAAATACATCATGGTGGTATACTATAGTGGTGTTGATGAGGAGCATCACTCAATTAGAGATGGAAAATGATATTGAGTCAGATGAGAATGGAAAAACTATGATGGTCATGCAAGAAGAGAGAAGTCAATGAAGGAAGAGATCATATAAATTAAATTTTTGTCTAGATTTTCCTAGAAGCAAAACCAAAAAAAGAAAAGAATCAATTTGAAATGCATCTTGTTGAGTTTCAAAAGTTGTGTATGTGTATGAGAGGGTGTAGAAGAGAAGCAAGTTTCAAGTGTGAAAAAAATAGAATTGCCGATGGCAATCATGCCACCATGAATCATTGCAAAACATGAAATTTACCCTTAAAATTAAATTGAAGTTTTTATCGAGTAGTGAGAATTAAAGTTCACTTAAGCTGTGTTGCCATTGGCGTTTAAGTTTGAATTCTAGTAGAGCGCCTAATCGAGTAGAAATGTAGCTTGTTGGTAGTGATTGCGGACTCTAATGGATTTCCACTTGGTCATATCACAAACCCTAACATATGTCTACTGCAGTCGCATAAGCTTTCTACAAATTATTTAACAAAATTTCAAATCAAATCAGTACTTGTAACATTTTGCTAGCCAAACATTAAGTTCCAAATGGATCACCATCTCTTGCGAACACACTCTTGTTATTTATATTTTTTAATTTATTTATTTCACGTACAAGTTCAAGTAAAATTAAATTTTTTTATGTTTATAAATTTAAAAATGTACTTAAATCGCAGTGTTCTGGCAGGTACACTTGCTTATAAGTTTAACTTATAATATAAGCATATAACTTAGCAATTATAATAGTTGTAATTAAAGTAAAAATCACAGCAAATCAGTACAATACAACTCTCACCTACTCACACACATCCGGCTTGGCGACAATCAGAAGAGAAGTTGGAACCTCTAATTGGTTGCAAAGTTGAGTTTAGCGTCAATTGGACTCGTCCAGTGTGGCTCTCTCTCTCTCTCTTTCTCCTCTCACTTTTTCTTGTTAAGACCCTAATTATCGGGCAACACTCCCTCAATTCAAGCTTTGTTTCAACTTTGATTTTGCAATCGAAATTTGAATTGCCCACTATGCAGACTAGAATTCTCTCCTTGCTTGCAAGAATGTTCACCGCCAGAGTCCAATTAGAGAAAGCCGAATCAAACTTTGAAGGAAAGGAAGAGTGTTACGTTGCTAAATAATTCATCGCGAGACACACTCGGTGGCGTGCAATGTCAAACACAGACTACTCTATTAGAACTTGGTGCCAATCAGTGCATTTGCATTGTCCACCACCGTGGCCAACAATTCAAGCGGTACTATTGAATCGAAGGGAGAGACGAGTGCACTACTCGATACCTGGACAGTGAGTAAATTGGCCTGCAGTCCAATCCTGGCATTCGGCACACAATGCAAACCACTGGCCGCAGGGGTAACTCAATGAGCAATATATTCAATCCACTTCACTACCGCACAATCCAACTGAAAGCTTTGAAATTAAGTTTCACACACACACGCCAAAGTACACAAAAATATAATTTTTAAACCATTCAAGCATAAAATATTTGGCATGTGGCTAGTCGATGGGGTATTGTATCACTGCGACTGATCATTGTTTGTTTGTGTAATTTGCTTGGAAGCCGAATGACATCGCATGGCTCGATTTGCGTGAGCTGTCCAATGTGGACCGTGATGTGAGAATCGATGGCAAATCTCGACACTGGCAATTAGTTGTGTTGGTGAGCAGAGCGAGTCCAAGTGCCACTGGCACCACAAGCAGGGCGCCACAGATGCGACGTGGCTCGGGTTGGATGCCGGTGGCGAGCCAGCCGCACTAATGGCCCATTGCGCCTTAACGCTTCACCAGACCGAGCCAGCACCGAGACAGCACCGAGTCACCGCGCGGCACACACACACTGCAATCTCACTTCATCTCGATGCGCTAATCGGCACCACGGCGGATTGAACCAATACGGATTTCCAACTCACCAGTGGCAATTGAGAAGCACCGATTTAAACACTAATCGCACTAATCGATAAGTAGTAGTGGAAGCTTGAAACTCGCTTGCTAATGGCTGCTCAAATGATCACATCCAGGCAGCAAGCAATGTTGCATTCATTCAAAATGTCAAGTGGCTATTAATATCGATAGGTACTATCCTCGTCGTCTAGATTAGTATCCGCAATTAGACAACGTGAGACATAGCTCACAAGAGGTTTTCAATCATCTCAAATCGATGTCAAACGTAATACATAATCAACCCAAAGCACTTCACAGTACACAATGTCACCAAGTTAAAACGAGTCACAATAACCAGTTAGTAAAGCTTTCATAATTTAATTGTGACACTCGTAATTGAATCAATCATGAATCAGAGAGACAGTCCCCTCTTAGCAACGTCAGCGTTATTAGAAATGAAATAAATTCAATTTCAAAGGTTTGATGATAAAGCTAGAATATAATAGAAAGAAAATTATGATTGATTTGCAATAACACTTAAGGTGATTATCAACGTGACATCAGTATCGAATCACCATCAAGTTGTGTTGGTCTGAAGTGTTGCCGGACAAAGTGGTTGAGGGTACCATTTGAACACGTAAAATGAACTGCCATCTAGTGAATGTATCTGACATGCTCGATTCGAGTAAATGTGACACAGTTCACAGAACTCATTGTATTACTATATCTACTCTTCATTTTATCATATAATTAATACAACAATAAATACAGAAACCTTCAAAACAGTCATATTCACTTTTCGTCAGAAATTAAAAATCAAGTATACTAACATCAAGTTTATCAAAAAAGTAAGAAGAGTAAAGAGGAAAGCAGGAGTCAAGTTTCGCGAACGAGACACAAGGTGCAAATGATGTTGTTTTGTATAGATTGGATTGGATGCAAGCTCAACGCAGAGGTCGTGCACACGCGAAAGACTCACTGTCTATTGACATGACGATTGGATCAAGTTGACCGATGAGCAACAACCCGTACTCTATGGGGCGATGGAGATGTACGTGTGTGATTGCGCGGGTCTTGTACTGTGTCTGTGTGTGTGTGTGTGTGTGTGTGTGTGTGTGTGTGTGTGTGTGTGTGTGTGTGTGAAGTGGGGATAGATCGCGCAGATGTTCCTGGTGTCTCATTGTATAGGCACAATCACTCATCACTCGGCAGCCGGCTCTGTGGGCTTACACAATTCAATTAACATGCATGCATGTATGGCGTCTCGATCGTGTCGCGGCCTGAGAGATTTGGACTCTTCGCACGCAAGTGAGTAGAGTGAGAGGGAAGGAGAGAGAAATAGGAAGAGATCACTTACGCCAACTGTCCGATCACTAAAGTTGGTTGATCAATCGCTATATTCGGTAAGAAAGATCGCGAGCAGAACGATGATACCTCAATGCAGACACAGTGTCAACGGGATTCTTTAATGTATGGTAGGTTTACTCCAATCACCATGCACAAAACAGGTAAATTTTGAACACCAATTTTTAAATATATATTATATAACAAAGTAGAGTTATATATCGATGACTTATTAGCGAATGTGTTTATAAAAACAAAATTATAATATGATAGAGAATGATTTTGGCATCGCAAATTGATTGCTATGTAACAATGTCTCAGTGCTGTTGAGTTGGTGTTTTTAATCTGATTCATAGATCACAGAACAAATGTTATATTTCAAGTAAAATGTGGATAAAGGTGATTGGAATATAACCCAAAAACTGTATCTAGCTGATTCAAGAGAAGCTGCAAGGTATTTGCGAAAAGATGTGATTGCAGTGACTTGTCGGCAACGAGTGATCGAAGTCGACTAAAAGACTGAAGTCAAATGCCGACGAGTCTCTATTAGTGGGAGAGAGAGAGAGGATGGAAGAAAGAGAGGAGGCAGACAGTCTTCTCAGGCTTGTGCTGATTGTCGAGATCGATGATTGACAGCAAACCACTGGACTTAGAGTAAGGTGATCTGAACCAGGTGCACTGTTTGGCATTGGTGGTGAGAGGTACCACTCTGTGCTACCTAGAGATCCTTGTCTAGACTTCCACGAGCAATCAACCATGTGTGTGAGTCTAAGATAAGCGTCAGAACTGAGGAAACGAGTAGCAAAATTAGACAACGTTTCCAACTGAACATCGTGACTGCGTCGGTGACAAACTCGAATAACCCCACTAACATATTTTTAGTTTTAAATTTTCATGATTATGGTTTTTAAATTTTGAATGCTAATAAAATCGACACAAATAGTTATTGTTAAGCAGACCAAAGGTGGCTAAGTCAATACTGGGAACGATGCACGATGTGGCATTGATTTATGGCTAATGGATGTTAGTGCTTGTTTCAGTGCACCTGACCACTGCGAATCAGTTTGGTTCACTGTAGTTCATAGATGCAAATAGCATGAGAAGCTCGGTTATGAGTAGTGTGGCGTTGTGTATGAGTGATTAGTGAGACACAAATGGCCATCGATCAGTGCCGCTCGGTGGTGGTGGGCTAGGCACCACAGACAATCAGGCGTAACCCTCGCTGTCACCGACTATCATTAAATCAATAAGTGTCACTGGTCCCACCCGAGGTGATGTAACATTCACCCTGACAAGCGTGTTAATTGTTCTCATTTGCAAAACTATTCAATTGATCTGCCAAATATCACCTCACAAGAAGGCATCTAATTTGAGATGGTCAAATAAACTTTGAATGTAGAATGACGAACGTGAAAAACTTAGAAGCAATACATGTTAAGAAGAATGAGAGTACAGACATCCATAGTTAGAATTCGATTAGATTACATTTTTAGCCAAACCAGGAAGTATTTCTAAAATTTAAGTCAAGAATATTCAGCAATGTTGGTGTTGAAGGAAGATCAAAGTACGGATGGAAGTGCAGCGATAAGGCGTAGGGAATTGGGAGTGGTTGGTACCAGGCTACCAACGACGCAAAGATCGCCGTCATAATTGGTTGGCAATTAGGATAGTCGCGACTAATTGTCAGCAAGTCCTTGCCAACGACCCACTCTGCTCACAGCGTGTCTGCATCGAGTGAGTCAGATAAGTCAAGTAGACTCTGAGGAGATCTAACTCAGCTCTTCCTCGTCCATTACACGCCGATCACACTCTCCTGGAGAAGAGCAATTACAATCGAAACAGGCTTAAGCAATTGCACCGGCAAACATGTTCAGTAGTCTCCTCATTTGGGTTGTTGGCTCGTTGTATTTCGATTTACCAAAGTCGCTCGGTGAAGCTCAATGGCACCGTCGAGGTGAGCCAGCAACCGGGACAGGTCTCTCCCTCTCGCGGCGTTCTTTTCAAGTCAAGCGTGACAGTGAGATCAAACAGATCGAATGGATGGGACGCGAATCACACCGAAGCACCACCAGTGGCAAGCTCACACTCGCAACCATTCACCGCACTACTTCAGACACCATTGGTCACGCCACTGGCACGCGGAGCCTCTTTTTAATTGGCAAATTATACACACTGATGAATCGCACTGAGCATTGTCTTCAACACACAAGAGTTGCCGCGGACATGTTCGCTCTTTGTGTTCTCATCAGACACACACACACACACACACTGCTGCGATCATCTCTGCTTTTCATATAGGCAATCACCAATCAAACGCTACAATTAGAGTCCCCACTTATGCAGTGTATAGAATATTCTCCAAGTAGACTGATTCGACCCATAGATGGGCTCCGTCTTCAGCACATGCCACTCTCAAGTCTATATAATTGGAAAGCGTTTTTCGAATTTTATTGACCAATTCACGATAAACAAGTTCAACGCAGACGAGGAGTTATGTAATTACAAAAAAATGACCCCACCGTATGTGCAATGCAAAAATAGAGAAAAGCATCGTTGAATGGGTGGTCACTTGGTCACATGACCAAAAGTAGAGCCGTGGACAATGGGCAAACTGGGCCTGGGGCGTGATGGTGAGCATGAGTGGCATTGATTGTCGATTCACATTAGTGATGGACATCATCGTGAGGTTCCACTGGGACGCACAGATACGCCTGCCGTCTTCTTATGATGCACATCAACGTCATACCGTAAAGTAAATGACATTGATATCAATGCCAAGAATCGAACATGGCTCTAAAAGAAATGTACAATGAAGATGATGATGAGGAAACAATACTTCCAGTTTCTTTTATAGGTAATAAAAACAAAAAAATAAAATGTAAACCAAACAATATGTAACGTAAGTTTTATCAAAATGAATACGGAAAAGGCAATGGTGTCAACTAATTACAGATACATCGATTGCTAAATATATCAATTGTATATATAATATAATTAAAAGGATAAACTGCGATATCAGGCGAAATTCTATAGAATGTATAGATTATTTGCTATTCGTCATTTGATTGTATTTAAAATCAAATAAAAATAAATATGACAAACCGGGATGGTAAAATAGTGTGAATTGTTAGAAATGACTGGTGAAGCTCTTCCGGTAGTAGTGAGAGGTGTCTAGGAGGTTGGGTTGACCTTGTAGCCGTAGTAGAGTTCGAGTGGTCGGTTGAACTTCCAGTGCTGTGCGGCCACGTCGGCGAGTGACATGTCACCGTGGAGTGGGTGGTACTGAGCCACTCCCGCTGCGATGTACATGGTGAAGGGCGACTGTTGTGCCTTGTTTTCTCCACCTTCCCTAGAGCCGTGAGCCGAAGAGCCATTTTGCCTCTCTCCCTGCTCGTCCTCCGACCCTTCATACTCGTAGCGCATTTTGAGGTACAGTGCAATGTGATCAATGGTGGCGGTCACTGCTGTCTTCATGTAACGAGTCACACTCAGTGAAGGGTCCTAGCCAAAATAATACAATACATATCATCTCCACACTGGTTTATATCAAGCCAAAGAATAAAACCTTTTGGTCGATCTGTGGCAATGGTTTAACTATCAGCTCCAACTCTTGTACTTCTTCGACGTCTTGCTCGGCACTATCACTCACCGAGCCATTCGTTGTTTTGAGTCGTTTGTTCATGTGGCCCTCTGAAAGAATCAACAAGCGAGAGTTGGTCAGTTACCGCAGGAAACCTTTTCAAGGTCAACTTTGCAAACAAGCCAGCCCCTCAATGCCTGACCAAACTAGATATAACTAACCTTACGGTATTTTGCTTAAATATATCGATACAATCAAGAACGTAGAGTTATAAGTGTAATCACAATTTTTCGTTTTGTTATTTCAAATCATTACAAAGTTATATCAATCTGTAAAATGTGTTCGTGCATCTTTGAGTAATATAACGTTTATTTTCTAGTCTAGAACAAGTCTGATATCTAGCACGAACACAAATGGTTTTGTAATAATATGAAGTTTTGATTTGAATTGAATTTGTATAAATGATCCATATATAAGTGATAATGATCCATTAATTAAAAAATATTAGGTAATCCCTATCACATTCGAAAAGACATAGATGAGTAATAATAAAATCGTCGAAATAGAAGAACTGGTAATCACAGGAAAGATAGAAATCGATTATCTCAATCGGTTACCTTCGTCACTTGCCGAGTGTTTCTTGCCGCGAGCTCGACTCAAGGCCTGCATGCGAAGACTCTCCTCGATATTCTGCACAAAGTGTTGCTTGTTCACTTTGGCCAGCACTCGCTCCTGCTGGGCCTCGTACTCGTCGCGACTCGGGTAGATCTTCTGGATGAGCGCGTCAAAGTTGGGGTCGTGGCGAAGAGAGCGTTTAGAGATGAGCTTCTTGCGGCATGTGGGACACTCTTTGTTGCCACTGCGCAGTGCGGTGATGATGCAGTCCTGACAGAAACGATGCAAACACTCCTTGGTTGTCATCGTGGTCTTGAGCATGTCCAGACAGATCGGACACATCAGCTCCGAGTGCAGACTGCGTGGCGAGACCGCAATCTCGGTTGCATCCGTGATCACTTGCTGCGGCTCTCGGTGTAGCTCGTACGGACTTAGTTCCCAGTTCTTGCCGGTGAAATTCACCTCCATGGTGGCCAACAATAGTGGTGATAGGGAGAACCAGTGTGAGTGTCGATATCAGTCTGACATTCGAGCCAATCTATAGACAATACAAAACAGATGCCAATGAGTAATGGGTTAAATTGGTGTTGTGTGTATGTACATTACCGATCCAAGAGTGACGTCTCGTGACGTGCTAGTGATGATCCAAATAATGCGGAACCTAGCGGTGGGCTCGAGCAGAAAGACTTGGCCTGCGAGAACAAACAAGACCGTGCGCGGTGTGAGCCACTCTATGCAACCCAGGAGGAGCCACCACTCGAGCCGCACTCACAACCCAGTTACTACGCATGCGCATAGCTCTTTCTCACTCTCATCCACTCACTCACGCACATTCTCTCTGTCTCTGTCTCTCTCTCTTCCCCCCAAATCCCCACCTAGTCTTATGAAGGCTCGCTGATCGGCCATCTTCATCTTTTTTGCCATCATCATGCTTGACATTCAATTCAATTTAGATTTAGACCCCCTTCTCTCAATAAACATCTTTTCTAACGTAGACAATAAGATATCTCAGATTTTTTATTTTTCTGTATAAATTGAAAATTAGCTTTTATTTCTTAATATATATGTTACCGGCCAAGTAGACAAACCGGTCAAGTGTCACTTTGATTAGTCCAAATCAAATTTTTCTAAGCCAAATAAGCTTTGCCGAAATCCAATGCGAAGTTTTATCTGTTTGCAAACTTATATTTCTATAGTTATTTGTTCAAAATCAACAAAATATCCTAATATGAACTATTTAGTATAGTTTTGCATGTGTTTGAAATCGATTTGAAAAATTAAAATATAAAATAATAAATAAGTATAAAGTTTAGTTGTAGATTTCAACAAGTATTTTCACAAATTGTAAAAAAACTCGCTTTGGCTCAATCCCATAGATCAACAGAGATCCTAAAAACTGTTTCTGGGGCACAACATTTAAACATTTAATTTAAAGCTTTCCAAAGTTATAATATTTTTCATTTACGAAAGCATTAACTTAAAAAATATAATTTCAATGTCTCTAAGACAACAAGCAACCATTTTAAATTTTTCCTAATAATAAGCAGACTCATTACTTCTATGGAATATATTTGAAATCTATATCAAATAACCTTTTTAATAACCATTTTAAAGTTTTGTACTTTTGAGAATAGTTTATTTTACTGTTTTCAATTGAGGCAAATGAGCGAAAACGAAGCAATTTAAATTGGTATAGAATCTCATTTTCCAATCTTAAAAATAAGCAGCATAAGAAAAACCAGTTATAAAGAAAGTTTTTAGAAAAACGTTAATTTGTTTTTTTACCCCAAAAACAACTTCCTAGAAAAAATCTATGTAAATACATGCTTTTCCTGTAATGCCTACTTTAAAAAGTTGCTATAATTTCTATTTTTTCAACTTAAGTCGACTTAATCGGAATGCTTGCGATACGATGGCTGTTTCGACATGAATTTCATAGAAGTATGGAAGCAGTACGACAGATCTTAGCTAATATACTTTAATTCCTCATAAGATTTATTCAATTGAATTTTAATCATAGAAATACATCAAAACGCTTTTTTGGGTAATTATAGCATAACCTTATCATAAACTTGAATAGACTTATTAGTAATAAGTTATTACTTGTGTTACTGCCATATATATCTAAATATCTGTAAACTATTTCGAAAAGATAACCAACAAATGAGCTTTTTATTTTTCAAAATAAAAGAAAAATATATAAAAGAAAATATTAATTTCACAAAAAAATAAAATAAATACAAACAAATGAATTAAACGGAGAGATCATGTTCACAAGTGGGAAGTAACTGGTCTGAGCCGGTGCTAGAGCAGGTGGTTTCGTCAAAGTCATCCTCGTAAATTAATCGATTCTCTGCCAACATTCGTATTTTGCGCGCACTGTTGATCTCGCGAAAGCGTCCATTGATGTATCGAATAAAGAAGAACTTCTTGATAATGCGACGAACGAGTTGCTCGCGAATACCGGTCATTTCGGAGAGCTTTTTGGGACAAATCGAGGGATCACTCTCAATCGATCTTTTGATCAAGCCAATTCCCTTCTCGTACTTCTCATAAGTGAGGACAAGATCCACAGTGACAGTGGCTTGTTGACTCTGTTTGGACTGAGCTTCTTTCGACTGGGTGGCTTGCTTCGATTGAGTTTCTTGCTTGGCTTGCGTAGATTGCTTCGATTGGGTCACTGAATTCGATTGTGTAGTTTTCTTTGATTGTTTAGGCTGAGTCGACTGTTTGGATTGAGTCGATTCTTTAAATTGTCTTTGCTTTGATTGACTAGAACACGTTGTCGGAGTCGCCTGATTCGGCTTCTTTCCGCGCTCAAGCAGTTCAGATTCGACAATCTGTTTCAGTTTTTCGTACTTTTCCTCTGTGGCCATTTTGTCGGATTCGAGAATCTGTTTGATGGTTTGCTTGGAGAGCTGCAGTTGAATTGGATTGGCATGGACTAGTCTGGGAGGTAATGGTAGGGGTGAGAGGAGGGTTGGTTCTTGTTGAGGTGCTGAAGAAGAGGAGGCGGTGACCATGGCAGGTGGAATGTTGAGTCGCACCATGCCCCGCATGGGACCTCGAACACACACCGCCGCCACGCCGCCGTTCATCGCTTTTCTATTCGTCGATGACATGACATCGCCATTCACATCTTCTCGGTCATTGCACCAACACACCAACAAGTCCAATCTTGCTCAAACATAATCGCACTGTAAATCATGTTGCTGTAATCAATCGGCGAATATTAACTTCTGTTGACTTTGTGGTATACCAGCTGACCGGAGAGGTCAAGCACACAACACTTGAATCATGTCAAAAATTAACAACAACAAAAACACCGTAGCACCAGCTGATTACTATGCTCGAATATGAGATCTAAAATAATGAAACATATGCAAAAAACAAAAAAAATGCTGCTAACAAAAAAAACTAGAGTTGAAATTAGAGAAAGATAAAAAATAAATTCATGGCTCGTGGGTGGTAGTAATAAAATAGAGAGTGAAGAATCGAAAAGACGAGTGGAACGTGCTCTGTGGAAGGTGGCGGGCAGTGGCGAGTGTGGCTCACTCAGTTGTTGATCTTGCCAGTGTGACAGTCTATGTCTGTGTGTGTGCTCAACGCTCACTCTGTCAGCTGCCTGGTACACTCACAGTGACTCACTCGATCCACCATTCAGTGCTTGTTGTCAGCTCGCCTCGAGTTGGTGTGCCTCTTGAAGCCAAGAGAGAGTCAAGGTGAGTATCTTGTTGGTTTGAGTGAGTGATAAACGATGCCTGAGTTGTTGATGATGGGAAAGTAACGCACGGACCGTGCGAACACGGGGAATCCGAAAGGAATGAAGAGGAGAAGTGAGCATGTGGCCTGTGCGATCGGGTGCCGGGCGCTTACCGTGCCACCACCACCACTGCCCGCAACCCAACAGTGCCGAGTGGAGCGGACGGGAGTCCTACTCTCCACTCCACTCGCCCCCCGCGCGCGCTCATTTCCGTACCAGTGAAACTTGAAGCACTAAGCTAACTCTGTTGCTTTCCCTGGAAATCATTTCTAGGTAATAGGTATGGTGATGGAAACAGCGCCCACGGTGAACTCCGACCTTACAGAGGCTCGCCTTAACGGCAGTGCTAATGGTGGCAATGTCGGGTTGCATTCCAACCTTGACGAGTTGTTTTCGTTACTGCGCAACGAAATTCCCGAATCGCGACAAACTTTGCTTGAGACGCAATCCAATTTAGAGACTGTGGCAGATTATTGTGCCACCGCTTACCTGGAGGTTTGTTACTTTTCTTGCTCTTATTGTTTATATATATAATAATAACATATAATTTAATGGTGGAAAATCTTTTGGCAGTGCGATGACAAACGAGGAGCTTTTGAGAATACCAAGAACTATACCACGCATTCGTTGGCTTCAGTGGCATATCAGATTAACACTCTAGCCTACAACATTTTGCATATGTTGGAATTGCAAACGAATCAAATTTCGGAGATGGAGTCACAGCTCAACTATATTTCTCAGAAATTTCAATTTCACAACGAGAAAGTGGCAAGAAGGAAGATAGCACTACTGACCACGCCTAAAACCTCAGTGAGACAACCCAAGGTGTTGATGCCGGCCAACCAGGAGAAACAAGGCAAATACGTTCGCAAGACAATTGACTATTCGTTGCTTGATGAGATCGGACACGGCGTGAAGGTGCCCAGTCAACAACCCCTCTATCGAACGGCCAGCAGTTCCGGCAGTAGCCGTATGAGCGGCATTCAGACACTTGGTCCAAAGTCATCCATGTCTTCACTGTCACACTACCATCATTACAACACTCTAGGAGGTAGTGGCCCGGCTCCAACTACCAAACCACCAACGCCACCCCAAGCAGTTCGTCCTGGTTATGGAACTGTGTCTCGTTCTTCGGCCAACAAAGAGTATCGAGCATTGGCACCACCGATTGCACCGCCCCAGGTCCCTAAGAACTACGAGCCAAACTATCCGATTGGTCATCCTAAGAATCCACTGACTCAGCGACAGAATAGTAGTAGCAGCGTGAATTATTCACCGGGCCAGCAATATGGTATGGCACCAGGTCACTACCACCCAGGCATGTCTAGTGCCTCGCTCAACTCGAACAATTCTGGTCAATACGGAATGAGCTTGCACACCACCACGCCACCGCCTCCACCACCTCCCGATTTGAGTGGCAACCATGTGAACGATTCGTTACCCGATCCTCCACCGCCACCACACACTCTTCAACATCAAACCCTAGTGAGCCATCAGGCATCTTCCTATGATGCACGCAATACCAGTGGTAGGTTGTTTCCAATACAAATAATCAATCTAATTTCTTTGTTCTCATTTCTTATCTAGCATCTCCACCGTTGCCACCTCCGCCTCCAGAGAATCAGATGCATTCGCATCATCCCCAACACCCTATGGCAAGTCATAATACTATCTATAGCAGTTCTCATCGCCAAGCAAATGTGCCTGATTGGGTTCCTCCAAACTACATTGAAAAGGGTTAGTTCTGCTCATATGGTCAGATTGACAGAATTTACATGAATGCATTTATAAACTACTTTAGTGATTGCCATCTACGACTATTTGGCGGACAAGGACGACGAGTTGACCTTTCAGGAGAATTCGGTGATCTACGTGACACGCAAAAACGACGACGGATGGTACGAGGGTGTGATGAATGGCGTCACTGGACTCTTTCCCGGTAATTACGTCGAACCGTGCCTTTAGGCTTTCCGGTCGTTTTATTCACTTCACTCCGAGTGATCAACCTTATTCTTGTCAACTGACACTTCAACATTAACTTGAACCATACATTTGCGTTTTTTTGTTTGAAGATATTTTTTTATGTACTTGCAAAAGATACCATTTTATATTTATATTGTTTTATTTTATTTTACTATTAATTAAACTTTCTTCTTAAAGCATAATCGTAGTTGAATAGTTAAGACAAATGGGTCTTGTGTTGGGGAGCATGAAAAGTTAGGTTTGTTTGGTGACAACCGGACGATGCACCTGTTGTCACGGCATCTGTGGAGGGAAATGCCCTAGGTGCTTGGGGGGTGAGAGAATGCGCGCGCACTGTTGGGTAGTTGAGAAGTGCATCTGGGTAAAGCATTGGCCAGTTCCACTAGCTAGCTAGCATAACCTACGGCGTGGCATAATGAGTAGTAGTGGGCTTGTCCACTGTCAGTGGTAGTGGCTATCAAGTGCGTTATAGCGTCACAACGCATGCGCATTCACGGCACAACAATAGGTACCTCCCCTATAGTGTTTGGCCAGCGCACAACAATGAATCAAGTAATTGGGGGTTCGGCCTGACCACTGTGGCTGGCTTGTCTCTGGCTCACTCCCTCTCTCTCTCCCTCTGTGTTCCCCCGAGGAGTGACGCCGACTCGACACGCCAGGATACCGATTGGGTACCGATTGTGCCGAGTGGTCCAATTGTTGGGCACCGGGCAATAATTGTCGTGTGGAGTCTATTGTTGTAGCGTACCGTGTGGAGAGGCAACGCGATACACTTACCACGCGCTCTCCCTCTACTCTTCTCTGGCTCGCCGTACCAGTACCACGGCCGATCCATCAAGTATTTGGTCCCGGTCCAAGCTCAAGGTTTCTTAGTAGTTTGGCTTGACCTCCATCCTCACCCAATCTGCCTTATTTGGAACAGTGCATTGTCCTCTCTCTCTCTCTCTCTCTAGCCCAACTGGTGCCAAGCAGAATATTCTATCTGGTTCCAACTGACCATATTGACACCTTAAGCGCTCGTGCCACTTGTCCTCTACTATAAACGCCACCTCAGTCGCTCACTCACTGCATCCATTCTCGCGCGCACAACTTTATGAGCATACTGACTGTGCTCAGGCCACATTTGTTGATTGATTTATCAACTTTGGCGCTACTTGAATTTTTATTGTGTTTTTTATTTTTATATATATTTATATTTACAATATTTTAAAACCTTCTAATTCTGTTGACTGTGAAACATTTTGACAACTTTCTTGCCTAAGAAAAAAATATCTGACGCTAAGCGTTATCGATTGTTGACACTTTCATATACTTTATTTGTTTGTTAAATTGAATTGTTTTTTATTGAATATACACTGTTAACTACCATAAAATGGCTGAGGTAAGAGATTTTTGGTTGGTTGTTATATTTTTTTAATTGATTGTTTTTGTTTCAAAAATTAGCCAAGTACAAGTGAATCAAGTGCTGGTATGTGCTTACTGAGTTTTATTCCTATTTGAATTGTAATAAATTATGGACTTATTTTGTTTAGGAACTGACAGCGATCAGGATTTTGATCCATCTGCAGATATGATGGTAAATGATTTTGACGATGAGCACACGTTGGATGAGGAAGAAGCTTTGGCAGATGATGAACTGACCACTAAAGATGAGATAGATGAGCTCACCAAGGTATGTTTATTTGTTTTTATAAGATTTGTATTAAGATTGTTGTTTATTCAACAAACAATCAGGAACAAGATATGCCTATTGAAGAGTTACTAAAGATGTACGGGTACAGCCAGATGGATGGTGGCACCTCGGGAGGAGATCAAGCGGAGGCGTCGGATTCGTCAAACTCGATGTCAACTAGTCAACCACAAGCCGGTCCATCTACCTCTTCAACCGCTAACCAGACAGGTGGACAGGCGAACTCACTCTATCCATCGGACATCGAGGACAGTGAGTCCGAGGAAGAGGAAGATAACGAGAACGAGTGGCGACGCACAATCCAAGTAGGCTCCGACTTTCAAGCGACCATTCCCGACGGGCTCAAGCAGCAAGACGATAACTATGCATTTGAGGACTTGTTGCTTTGGAAACCACCAGCAAACTTGAAATCACATCAAATCGATGAATACTTGTTCGAATATGCTAAAACGTCAGAAGAGGACAACTTTAGCGACTTTGAGCTACCTAGCGGACAACATATCAAAGACGATGAGCAAGCACTGTACGCGCTCATGAAAGCAAACTTTAAGATGAAAGACTCCTTACGATTACATGAACAAGGTCAAGAGCCAAAGGCTCCCATTGCCGATCCGATGTCGCCTTGGTCCGAGGAAGAGTGCAGTGCCTTCGAGAACGGTCTTCGTGGGTTGAATAAGGACTTCTTCCAGATCAAGCACAAATGCATTCCTACGAGGTCAGTGGGAGAGGTGATCTCCTTCTACTATCTCTGGAAGAAGACCGAGCGCCACGATCTTTTTGCTAACAGGTATCGTATTGAAAAGAAGAAATACACTCTGCACCCAGGCACTACGTAAGCTTGCTTCTTTTATTTGTTCAATTTCAACTTTTTTTTGTTCTACTCTTTCACAGTGATTATATGGATCGGTTCTTGGACGAGCAAGAAAACATGTCGTTAAACGCGCAAAATCAAGGCTCGACAAGCAACACTTCACAGCTAAACTCGGTTAGCACTCACCTTAACCTGAATCGACAGTCGGGAATGTCGAATTCCGCTCAATCCTCTTCACTGTCACGCCACCACCCACCAACCGAGACCATATTGCTTGGACCCTCAGTCACCCTCACACCCACGCGCACTTTCAACGTGACCGCAACAGGCGAGCCACAAACCATCATGATCAATGACTCGGATTTCAGTACAAGCAATGGTACGCTCCAATGACCCTCACCTCATGCTTGCACGAAAGCTTTCATTTGTCTTGTCCCTATATTAAATCTGCTTGTTCTACTAGATCGGTTCCATTGTTGACCGATGTGTTTTTGGTTTCTCTTTCCTTCTACACAGATCATGACAAGAGGATTGTGGTGTCCCTGGGGCAAGGTGGCTCCAGCGGTGGGAGTGGTCACAGTGGAAGGAGCCATCCTAGCAACCATCATTTCTTCGGGGGACAGGGATCGTCCAGTGGGAGCAACACCACTACTATAGTGGTGGGCAAGAACCCTGTCGTGCTCGATGGCTCTTGGGTCTCTAACTCACCTGCTTCCTCTTCCTCCTCTTCGGCACCCTCCATGTCCATCTACAAGGTGCCACCACATCACTCAACCCGTTGAATCAACCACACTCAACTCTTCCTTTTCCGACTCTCTAAATGAGCCATACTTCACGTGTGGCTAGTGGCTTCACTCGGGCCAATCTATTTCATGTTACCTTTTTGCCCATTTCATGTTTGTTATCTCATCTTTCCCCTGGCTTTTTTACCTCTCCCGGTCTATTTTTCATTAGAATCGCTCTTCTCTCTTCGGGTCAACATGACTAACTACTTTTTCTTTTGTATTTTTTTCTAAACTCATATCTTTTTGTTTAACACTCATTTTCAATTACTTTTCAACTAGAAACAATTTATATATATATATATTGTCATATATTTGTGTTATAAATTTTTCTGCATACTCTTTAACCCTCGTTTTGTGGCACCCTTCACCACCTTTATTATTATTATTATTGCTTGTCTTTTTCCCTCCCATCCCTTGCCCAGTCACTCTCCCGAATCATTCTTGCCACACTCATCTCGATCCCATTCATCTCTTCGCTTATTTATTTTGATAATATAACATAAAAAATAAATCTCACTGGTTATCTCCACTTGAATTCTTTTCGTAACTCTATCTAACAGTAATGATCATGTTTTTGTGTGATTCATCAATCCTGCTTTGGTTTTTCTCGATTTCAACAAAGTATTGAAAACTGCATTTCTTACAGATACAAAAAACAACTGAGGCTACTGAATCAAAGAATTTGATTGACGAATTCGTTTTGCAGTACAAATTGTGGTTTGAGGGTTGGGGACAGAGTGACCGCATGCATGGTCTAGGGTTAAGAATTACGCTGGCACACTGAAGAAAAGTAACAATGGTAATCGACATCGATTACTAATTGGTTAACTGATAGGCTAGTACAATGGGTTGAAATTGCTCGGTACACTGATAAGCAAGACAGTTTTAATAACTACATATACAGTCGTCCTCCCCTTATCCGAACCCCTCTTATCCGAACCCCCCTTATCCGAACTGGGAGTTTGAAAATTTAAATCTTTTATTTTTATTTAAAAAATGTTTTTAATTTGCTCGATTGCTTATTAAGATTAAAATCAATAATAATTTTGATCATCTGCAGAGCAAACATGGCCCGTGAGACTTTGTAATTAAATAAGACTCGGTACTTGCTATTGGGAAAATAGATAAAAATTTTCTATTCATAGCCGGGTATCCATTGGGCTGGGGTTTGGGTATGGGTTTCGGGTTTAGCAAACAAAATTGCTAAAACCCAAACCCTGTTTTCCCAAAACTATTTTAATACACTTAACACAGCTAATTGATTTAGTTATTGGGGACTCAAAAAATGTGCTAGGTTAGGTTATTGGGAAACAGAAATAAGAAAAATGTGTTAGGTTATTGGAGAATGGAAAAAGAGTGAGAATGAGAACTATTACTTCCTTTATTTTAAAAAAATATTTATTTTCTTATTGAAACTCATTTAAATTGCTTGTAATTAATCCATTTTAAATTAGTTCATTATAAATAATAAGTTAATAATAAAAGTTATTTTAAAAATATTAGTTATTTTTTATTTTTTACATTTTCCCCCCCTTATCCGAACTTTTGCGTTATCCGAACTACTCTCAACAATCATTGGTTCGGATAAGGGGGGGACAACTGTATTAAGTTTAACATCAATTTATTTTTAATATTTGATTTTGGAATCTAATTTTTGTGAAATAGTAAAATTATAAGTCAACTTTTCTTAAATTGTCAACTTAAAAGCTGGTTATTTTTGAAATGGTAAGATTATAACCAAAAACTTGTTTAAAGTCAGGTTATAACTAGACAGTATTATTTTGAACAGTGTGATAAATCAAGATAACTTACTTTAATTACAGTTACTCTTTGAAACGCCGTATCCAAACCTTCGGCCCAGAAACGGCTTGATCCGTAGTCATCCAAAATCTTTTCTGGATTAAGATTGATCCAATTTAGCGTGTAGTTAAAATTTCCCAACGCTGCTATGCGTTCTAGCAGATTCACATAGAAACCACCAAGTTCTCCATCGATGCGAATCTCTGCAAACGGTGGTTGCTGTTGTCAAGAAAGAGAGAGAGAGAGAGAGAGAGAGAGAGAGAAAGTGAGAGGGAGAGAGAAAGAGAGAGAGAGAGAAAGTGAGAGAGAGAGAAAGAGAAAGTGAGAGAGAGAAAGTGAGAGAGAGAGAGAGAGAGAGAGAAAGATCAAGTTGTTTTTCGATTCATTCATATCAATAAGTATTCAATAAAGATCAGTTACCAGTAGAGTGAAACCACGTAAAGTTGGTGTTGACCTAACCTCGCCAACACTGCCAACGACAATCACCAGAAAAAGTAAATAGGCCAAGGTCATTTGGTGAGTGGCTTTTCTTTTTATCATCTTCACCATTATCATCGAAGAGTGTTGACTGGAAAACAATCACCAAAAACATTTAGCATCGATTCAATTTTGGTTCATCACAAAAATTTTTTCTTGAATTACTCTCACCTTTGTATTTGCAATGTTTTGCTAAAACCAGAAACAACTGACTGGCTAGCCAAATTAGATAATCCGTGAAGGACTCGAGTTGTATGACAAGTCCCCCAGTGACCAGGTTTTTCTCTGTTCACAAGAGAAAAGAACGAGTCAAATATAGCAGATATGTGTGTGTGTGTGTGCGTCCTGGTGTCTGCTCGGTTCTAGTCTCTCACACCCATGCAATCGCTGGTTTATTTTTAGTCTTTTTCTCCTCTCTCTCTCCCTTTCTCTCTCTCTCTCTCTCTCTCTTTCTCTCTCTCTCTCTCTTTCTCTCTCTCTCTCTCTCTCTCTCTCACACAACTGATAGTGGCAATGCAGTGTTTTGAATGCAGTTCGTGTGTCACGCAT
>WURS02471679.1:0-13013 GCA_011762765.2 Rhinocypha anisoptera | reverse complement strand
TGAAAAATACTATTCCCTTGTGTTCGTCTTTATATGTTTTCCTATCCTCTTTCCAAATTCCTATCCCATTTTATATACACATATATATACATATACACACACATATTCTTCCTCTATCCTTAAGAAAAAGGTGTGCCTCGACCACAGAAAATTCGGATCCTTGTGTGTCCTTTTATCCGTGTTCTATGCTTCTCGTGCGCTTCTGCAAGTGTAGTTATTTCCACAAGTGTGTACTTCTCACCGCATTAGATATATATATGTGTGTGTATAAACATTTATAAATTCTCGTTGAGCGCTAACTGGTTTCCTTATACTTTTCCTCTTTTTACGCATTTTCTCTATGCCTTTTTGAAACCCATTTTTTTTCCCTGCGGAGAAGTTTTATTCACTTCCCTTACTTCACCCGAGGGTAATTCCAAATGGAGCACTGGTCGACTTATTCCGGATGCCTTTCCTGTGCCCTTTGTTAGAATCACTCTTGAGGGCGGCCTTTGGAGCGACAGCAACGCGTGGCCAGTTTCCAACGGGGCACATGGTCGTTTAAGAGGAGGGTTTAATAACCTTCGTTGAAGTTGATCGTTAATTGCCAGGAAACCACGCCCTCATGGGGCCAAAGGAATGGGCTCGAGGTGCTCGCTCGTTTGAACGTTTGCATGTTGAGGAATGTGGTGTTGTAGTGACCTCGAGAAACTTTGTTCACATCTACATATCCCAGCGTTATAAATTTATGCATTTGGACGGCCATTCTCGTTCGGTAGGCAAAGTGATGCCGTTCTTTTTTCATGATTTAATATGCAAAATTAGTGCTTCAATATCATGCATAAGGGTCATATGGGGATTTTAGCACCGGTATGACACCATATGGGTTTTTTAATTACATTACAATTGTGTTTTCATATTGTTATTGTAATCTCAGAGGTTCAGAGGTTTAAAAGAAACTACCGATTAGAGCATAAAAATGAAAGGAAATTCTCATTTAAACTGAAAATATGGCATAACATCAGGCTTCATCATTTTGGTGGAATCAGGCATGATGATGTGGAAGTCTGACATGAGGTCAAAATAATTGAAATAAAAAGACACTTTTCCACTAAAAATGGAAACTTATCCTTACAAAAATCAGACATCATCCTTATATCTTACTATGATTTCTGCTTAAAAAGTTTGTTAAAGTTATAAAACTTTTAAAATGGAAGATTTATTCGATGCCTCACTATACATTAACGGAAATTTGAACTATTTACGTGTGAATATTTAAGTTGAACGTTCTCGCTTCGAACCTTTGGGAAAAAGGAAAACTCTTTGTGTTGATGCATTGGGTCCCAATGCTTTGATGTGGAAATATGTACTTGCCACGTCTTTTTCAATCAATGATTCTCGCTAAACGTATCCTTTCATATTGGAGCTTTATGTAAATATGTTTTTCTTACTACATGTTCTTTATAAAACAACAATTTCAGAGTCAATATGAGCTACTCGGTCCATGGGTTTAATTTCTGACGAAGGTTTATTGTGGGCTGGGGAAAGTTGAAATTGGCACACATAAGGTATTGTACCTTAGATGTGTGTTCAAATATACCTGCATATGAATATGTTGACCACATTTTAATGAAATACAAAATAAGAGCCAATTTTCTTTTTAAAAATCAAGCAAAGGATTACATTAATTATGGATAATGCAGTACATTGTGACAGAAATGAGTTTTCCAAATGCTCGGAAGAGTTTACTGACAATTGCGACTGGTGTATTTACTTAATGAGCCGTGTAATTAGTTTCTAATCCAACATCTGGTAGTAGCGGCCCTCCATAATTCCTTAACTGTTTCAACACCTCCGCTATCTCATAATCTATCATATTTATCTTAATGGGTTGTACTGGATTCTTGATTTTCATGGAGTCAATCTTTATAATTTTCATTCCGTTATAAGCCTCATGAGTTCATCATGACTCACGTTCCTTTTCCCATTCGTCTGTTATATTTGTTGCTTTCATCAGCTGTGCTCAAGAATCCTTCCTTTAATATTCCCACTTCCCTACCAGTTATTCCACATGATTTTCAGTAGTCTCAATCGTCTTCATTAGAATTAATTGCCATTATTCACTTTTCTGACAATTTTTTTTCAATTCTGTGGTAGCAATATCAGGAGAGACTACAGTTAATATCTCTTCAATACCCGGAGGTTTTCCAGTGAAATCCATTTCCTGCACGACATTTAATCCTCGACGGATTCGTTGCTGTAATTTGCTTGGAAAAGGAAAACAGCAATTCAACCACCTCGGTAAGGAAGCAACCCATGTGACTTAATAAGAGGTTTTTGGAGTAGGAGCGGTGCCAATTATTGCGAGAATTTTAATTGGAGACGGCTCGTTCCGTTCTTATCCGAACACGCATGCGAGTCTTGAAGTTCGTCCGTTGAACGAGAATGATATGCAAGAAGGAGATCTTCTGCCTTTGCGGGGAGGGAAACTCCCTTGAATTAACATACTATGACTTTTATTTGGCAGTCGTAGGTGACGGCGATCGAGGAGGGCCGATAATGATGGTTTTTGGATGTGCGCCAGCAGATGAGACCGATTAAACGCACCGGGCACACGAGGTAATAAAATCGTAAAAACTGTTATAGCATCTGGGGCGGGATACGAAATAAGCGAACTGGACCGTTATGCCCGACACCAGCGTGGTTAAATAGCAGGAGATGCGAAATCCGAGAGATCTCATTCACCCTCCCCCACCACCCGTTCACCTCTATATAATTAGCCGCCTGCCGAAATTAAACACCGAAGAAAACATTTCTTACTTGGGTAAATGGCGGCGGCTAGGGTATGGAAGAACATGATCGAAGGAGAACGAAGAAATGTAAAAATAAGCGTATTCTCTGCATCTACATCCACGAAATGTCCTTCAAGTCGCTCCAAGGGCGTATGGCAGTGAGTGAGTCAACACCAGGCATTCATTCCCACGTGCAAATATTGGAAGTTATTCTCGTAGAAAGAAACGGCTTATATGCAAAACATGCGGTAACAGAACAATATTAATATGATGCGGGAAAAATTTCAAAATGCATATAATTAAAATACGTGCAAAATAACTACAATATATACTAAAATATGCCTGCTACTATGAGTGATGTATTAGTCTGTATGTCCTGATGATGTCAACTTTTTGACGAATCCGGTCGTGATACTCGTATATTAAAAAATTCTCCTATGAAACCGACAAAGTTTTATTTCCTTTATTCGTAATGTGGTTTCACCGTGTTGAGTCGAAATTGATTGTACTCTAACTATAATAATGGTGCCTGTGATCATGTTTATTTTTTCTCTAATCGTACGAAGAAAAAATTACATTTTAAATCTATCGTTTTGCATCTAAATCTATTCGCTCTCTAATTTCACGTAAGTAATCTGATGAACCGTAGTAGGACTTGACCATAGTCTTTAACCTCTTCGCTGAAGTGACCTGCCTTAAATCTGGATAGCGATCGTAACCCGTATTTCAACTTACTCGGAATGGTTCGAATGGAGCGAGATTGACGCCTGTTTGAGTACCGCACCACCGATTGTCCCCACGATACGAAAGCTAATTTCGTTTTTGGGAAAAACCATTTCTTTACATCTAATTATGTCTGAAAACGATGAAATAAGTGAAGTCAATTATTTTTATTGAGGAATAGTACGACGGCTTTCATTCTCTCTGGGTTGTCATTAGCTAAAAAACACTGAGCCTGACGTAATAAAGGCCATTCATTTAAGAGTGACTTCGGATTTGTGCTGTGCGTGAGTGATTGAACTAAAGTGAATGACTTCCTCCTTTGAAAACACAACGGAAAGACACTGCACAAATGGAGTGTATTATTCTTGAATTTTTACTTGAATTAAAATAATTTTTTAAGGTTACTTTTCATTTTTTTTATTTCAAAATCTGATGACGCTTCCACATTCGTGCCATCATGCTACTCCGGTGAAGGCCACGCAAGATAAACTAATCCAGCTATTGAAAGGATTCACTGGGGCGAACTTTTTCGATTGATGGGTTCACGAAGGGCCCCTGACATTTTGCTCGGCTGTTGCCGACAAGTACTGGGAAGAGAAATACATATTTGGAGGATATTTTACGCGGCGCATTCGTCGGATTATAAAGCTTTATCATCAACAACGGAGCTTCGCGCATGATGTATCGGGCGCCATTCCATTGAAAGAGACGTTCCGTGAAATGAGAAACGGGGGAAGGGGTGAAGGCACTGCCCCTTCGCGGAACGGGCTCCCGATGAATGACGCGTGAAAAAGGTCAGCTCTCAGTCTTACGAGCGAGGAGATGGTGGGAGGAGAGGGGTGGGTAGCGTAATCGCCTCGGTACACTCGGAAAGAAAATTCCCCACCTCATAAGAGTCTTTTTAAAAACTCTCCGATTAGTCATATGAGCAGCCACTTCGCTGTTCTCGAGCGTGACGCTCCTGAGAGCAGAGAGGCGGATGTTGTGATTACGCCCGGGAAGGGAGGAGGAGGGAGGGCGATCTCTTGGGATATCCCACGCTCGGCAGGCCGTCACCCGGTGGCCTTGGGGAGGCGGGAGAGGGCACGCTGATCCACAGGGGAACTTAAGAGGCGCGTCTCTTCGCAGAGCGGCTGATGGCGGGGTGGGTGGGGAAGGTGTTGTCGGGCGAAGAAGGGATCGGGATGCCAAGGAGGCACCGAGACGCCTTTGGAGAGAGAGAGAGAGAGAGAAGGGCCGCCCCACCGATCGCCCGTTCGCCGTCTCAGAGGACCGTCTCGAGACGGACCTCTCGAAGTGATGAGCATCAGTCGTGAGAGAGGGAAGAAGAGAAATTTCCCGAGCCGCCCGTCGCGTCGTAAGCTGGCTGGCTTCAGGGCTACAGTCGAAATGTCTCCTCCGTCTTTGTTTCCTCCGGGCTGCCTTCGCATTACATTTCACCCTAACCTCCTGTGATCTTCATCTCCCCCTGCCCCAAGATGTAGGTGTTTCGCTTGTCCTCAAACGACTTGCACCACACGTCGTATTTTAAACGCCCGTTTCGCTCGTGAATGAGTCTTGAAATCCGGGAGAGTTCTACAGGGCTCTCTAAACTAGAAGAAGGTTCCTGCTTGGACATCGCGGATGTTCGGCCGTAACAAAGGGATTACGTTAAAAAAAGAATAAAAACTTGTTAACAGTCAAGTGCCACTGGGAGAGAAGAAAAATCACGCAATATTACCCAAATTCAGTATCTATCCTAGGTTTTACAGGGAACCAGTTTCATATGTATTGGGCTTCTCAGGTACGACCTCGAGCTCCGAACACTGAGGTATAAACCTATCGACTTTCGATATCCTCACTTCCCTGCTGTTCCAAATACATGGAACAAAGATACTTGAGATTTTCGAAACGTGACCCCGGGAGTTCATCATGATCCTGATTGGAAGACTTTTGGATACTGTTACAGGGGGGTAGAATGATGAGTAGATCTAGGAAAAAGATACAGATTGTGGATAGGATTGGCGGTCAGGGAGTGTGTGAAGATGAAGAGAGATTGATCGTAGGAGGTCATTTTTCTTTGGCTTCAGTTCATCGAAAACCTTCTCCGGTTGGTATATATTCTGTTATCACAGTCACCAACATGACCTATGGATATTATTTGAAATAAATGGTAGGAATTATGAACTCAACATTGATATAAAAAAGATAATGATTGAAGTGCATCCTTGTAAATACTATCAGAAACATCAAGGCTATCGCAATCAGGATGTCGTACTTCGAAGGATTACGTTAAAAAAAGAATAAAAATTTTTCTAAAACTTGTCAGTAGGGAAAGTATAAATTATTCCTCAATCGTTTCATTTCGGAATGATTGAGGAATAATTCGTATGACTTTCACGACCTTTACAATAGAATAATTTAATTTAGGTTAGATAAATCTTGGACACATTCATAAAATGTCATTGACTTTATTAAATAGCGGGACGTAATAGATGAAATGGTATTTATGAATGCCGTGTGGCAGATATGCAACGATTGAAAGCTTGCTCTACAGCATGAGGATTTGGCCGGAATGGAAGAAGCTGAAACATTCTTTGAATATCCTACGATTAATAAGGAAGAGGACCTTATGAAAAGAAGTCTACTGATGTGAATACTCCCTTCTGCGAGCCAGGGGTGGGCACTTGAAATGATAGCTGAAACCCTAGTCCCCACTACCATTTTGAGTAGGAATCCTCGAGTACCCTTCAGGTAGAAGTTCCCTTTCCAGGAATAGATGCACGCGGCCATGTGATGAATAATCGATTTGTTCCCGGACGTGGCCGCGCATGTAATTTTGGCCAATATCGAAATAATCTGTAGGTACTGAGGCTTCCTTTGATAATATTTACGTCAAAATAAAAGGATCTGCTGCTGCAAATTGAATGTGATAAACGATTTTCTTGGATGTTTGTCACACAAGTGTTTTTCGAGCCCATTCAAAGAATAAATAATCCGTTTGACAAATACAAATCTTATTCCACTTATTATAACATTTAACGTGTGATAGTTAAATGGAAATTTTTGAACGCAGAAGTTTATAAAATATAAATAAGAATTAAGCAATCAATATAACTAATAAATTTCGGAGCGATTGAGGAATAATTAGTATAATTATCACGACCTTTACAATAGAAGAATTTTATTTAGGTTAGAAAAATCTTATTTGCTTGATCTAAACATATTATATGACTTCTCTCGCCATTCTCTTCCCCTTTCGTTCTAGGTATTTCAACCGGGTCAAGGGCATTTCGCCGACGCCCAGAAACGTGTTTTATTAGTCGATGACGAAGTCAATTCCTAGAAATATTACGTGAATTTCTGCTAACAAAATTCATCGTGTAACTTTCCTTGTCACTATTGCATTATATTTATTTATTGATTTTCGTTACTATTTGACACCTTCGTAAACATTTTAAACTTTAATATTTCCTTTGTGTTAACTTAAAGAACTGTCAAAACGATGGAATATGTTTGAGGTATGTATGTTCGTAATGCGTGACGGATCATAATGGATACAGGTTTGATGGTGTGGATACATGGTAAATCTGTAGGCAGTTGAAGATCAGTGATCCGTTGGGAGGAAGAGTCCAGAGTAACACGGGAAAAAATATTTTTGGTACTACTCCGGATGAAGTCACGTGGCTCCGAACGTCGCCATAATTTCGACCAAATGTGGAAAGTGATTATCAGGGAATTTAGTACCCGGTTCCAAAATAATCACAGATGTTCCATCTTTTCCCGCTTATTAGACGCACTTTCATATAAGGAGCACCCTAGTTGTTGACGAGAAACCGGTCGTGTTTATATTTTTATGTGGAAATACATCCAAGTTAATAGACACCTATATTTTGTGTCATTGTGGAATTCCACCAGGTGACGGCCTCAGGGAATTTTATCCACCCTAGTTTTGGCCTCGTATTTAGGAAAAAATAAATAAACGTCTTTCACCCTTCGAATTCACATTCTATTTACAGATAAACTAAGGTGCGAAATCTTATATAATGCGCTCCATGGAGGTCACGACTCGCGTCGATCTGCCCCTAGAAAAATGAACGGTGAAAAACTGTAAAAGGAAAAACAGAAATGGAGGACTTACAAAAATAAACTTATGACTAAAAATCTGTTAATTCATTAACAAATATTGTTAATAAATACGCAAAATTAATTAAACATAACCTGTTTCCTGATCGATATAAGTCTTTCTAGTTCGTTGTATCTGCTTCTTTCCCTGTGAGCTCTATAAAATTTTAAGCAGCCCCCATAGCATGGGAGCTGGCGACGCCCCTGGTGCTTACGAGGCATGGTTCTTTCTCTTGTCGTTTACTCAGTGAGATTCCTACCTCGCACATAATTCGACATATTTAATTTAAAAAAGAACCATTTCCGGTGGCATTTGAGCAAAATCTTAACCTCATTTTAATGGTGGACGTTAACACTGACCACATTAGACGCAGGTTGATTTTCTATGGATTTATTTTGGAATTAAACAGCATTTTATAAGCCGGAGCGTAAGATAATTCTAGTATTCTCTAAAGAAATGCGAACAAATCTTACGGACATAAGGCAACGAAAGGTAGGGAATCCTGCCGTCTTCGAAGTGGGCGGAATGAAGTCAAGGGCACCAGCGACAGCTCTATGCCTTCCGTCCAACGTAGACGCATCGTTTTGAAACGCAATACTGAGTTCGTGGGACAAATGGCGTAGGATACTAACGTTATCGGAGAATTCATTTAATGGCTAGACATGTCATTGCAGCAAAACAACGCGAGAATTATGAAAAAAATACCTTGATTATTTCCAGCAACAGGAAGGGAATTTTCTTCTTCTATTGCGGGGAAAGATTATCGTAATTGATTGTGGAGTTAATGGAGTAAACATGGGAGGAAATAAATGAGCATGCTTCAAGGGAATGTGCGCGTGTGGGAGAAAGAAGGAGCTTACTCGAGTCGAGAATCACGGCGGAGTCTCGGAGTTCTTTCCCTCGCGTCGTGATGCGGTGTTCCTGCGGTCATGTGCTCTTACCCGGGCTACCGTGTGGCAGCACACGCAGCTGCAGGATATGGAACCTAGTATAATCCTTTCACGACATGACGTAAGTCCAGTATCTTTGGATGAAAGTTTGACTTCTTAATGCCATTTGCTTACAGGTTTCGTGTACGACGGTCGGAAAACTATCGAAGGAGAACCTTTAACGCCTTCACCTTCAATTTTTTTTCGTACTAAGTTTTTCCTATTTCAATGTGGTCGCTTTATTATAATCGGTTATGGCACATGTTTTTACGGCCGCAGGCCCTTGCTGGCACAAGTCATTGAGGAAATTTATCTTGAGACAACCACAACATCCATACCCAGGATGGGATTCGAACCCGCGACCTTTGAGTAAGCCGGCGAGCGCACTACTCAGTCAGCTAACCCGACCAGCTTTATTTAAAAATATTGTTCAAAGATAATTCATTAAAAGTATGAATTTTAGACCACGATAATCATCATATTGAAGCATATTCATAATATAGGGTCTTGTGAGGGTTTTTCTACATTCCTTGATGGTTCTGGGTTCAACGTAGGTGATGTTTCTCGATACTCATTGATAGAACAGCGTCGTGAGGTATTCTGCGTTCTAAATCTCATTGGAAGACCGTGCGCGACCTGGGGTTGGAACTGCCAGGGTGACTCGAAGAGTCACCTTATTTGATCATAAAACTTTTAAATCAGATAGTGATCCTTTTTTAGGCTGTAGTACTCTGCGTTTTAGAGCATAAAGGATCTTGTCGTTTCTGTTAGCTGGTTAGGGAGAGCTCTATCGGTCAAACCACTTAAAATTTTTCTCCGCCACTCATACTCTTGTTGTTACGAACCAACAACCCTCGCCGTATTTTCTTCAGCATTCTTTTATGCGACTCAATGCGTTATCCATTTTTACAACTTCAGAAAGGTACGTAGCTCCATGCTGTTCTTTATCGAAGCATGCCATTAAGAGCGCCACCAACTTTACTTTGGTCGGCTGAAGTGGAAATGGATGCGACTAATGGTGATCTACTCTTTGCCAAGAAATTGCATGAGATTGAACACAATGCCACATCACCATAGCTGATCAAAATGTGATTTAGAATTTTTAAAGGTTACATTTGTGCACACTTCGACTTCGACCCTTGTGATTTCCGTTCCGGAGTTTATGAATATTACACTCCTTAGTACCAGTTGAACCTTACCCTTTGCTTAAGATCCATCGGTTGGTTTGGCTTATCTTCAACGAAAAACCCATCTGAAGATAGTTCTTTCTTTGGAAGCCATATTATGTCCTCAAGTACTAAATATGCACAAAACTATCCATATGCCTCCGTACAACGAATAGGGGGATTACGTGGAATCTGGAAAATAATAGACGTCAGGAAGGGAGATGCTCGAGCCCTTCTTCTACAAGACAGTATTAATTTCTCAACAGTGATCATTATTATTATTATTAATGATCTCTCAGCTTCAGATGGGTTTTAGACTGACCTCAAAAAGACCGTAGATTAAAATTCTCATGAGTAAATTGCAGGGTTTCCTCAGTTGGCATGTCGTCTTCTTATGAGGTACCAAACCGACGTGTTTGAGAGGAACTTTAAAATGTTTTATGGAGAGGATATTTTTGGGGTTTTTACTTACCACCAATTTTTTAATAACTCTAACAAGAGGATAACGATTCAGATTACATATTACTTGCACTGTTTTATACCCTATTTTAGGAATCTTTCTCACTTTCCAAATACAATAAACTCAATTAATTATTTCATTCACAATTTAAGAATAGTTTTTTTTTAAGGCAGTGGACCATATAATATAGCCTTAGGTAACTTAGTTGGTAAAAATGTCCCAGTCATTATACTTCGAACATTTCAAATAAATATTCCTATATACCGATAAAATCCATTTATACAATATCTTAACGGATGCGAAATGCATACAGATGGTTTCTTTACTCTGCCACGTCGCCTTACTTCAGACTTGGAAAAATATATAATATTCCATAAATTCTCTTTTCTTAATAATGGCCTTCTTTTTGTCAAATATGCGACGAATACAGAGACATGTTGAACTTTTCCGGTTAGAGGGAGAGTCAATTATCATTTGACATTATTTACATGTATGAGCGAAAAAGATAGAGAAAGAAAGTGAGGGAAATGGCAAGCTGATACGGAGATTCAACAGTGCTCGACTTTGTCTTGAGTATTTAGCCGTTCATCTTGCTTCTCGAACCGTCGAGATTTTGACACTTTTCACGAAAAGTCCGAAGAGTACAGTTTTGGCAAATCGCCTTAATGTGTGACCGGTGGCCTTTTCGGGTATCCCCAAGGTATTTATTCATTCTCTGTGCCCTCCCGCGTGACCAGACAGGCTGCGTGCGACGCTTGCGAAAACGATTGAGATCGTACTCCCCGGCTTGTGTGTCGATTAGGGGCGTGACCGTTATCCGAGAGATGGATTAGCTGTTCCGTTATCGAACAAAAGCGTGGCAGACGAGCTTCATACAGTCCAATTACACGGTAATTTATGTGCCACCAGCCTCTTCGATGAACCAGAAAAGAAATATTACATCAGAGCTCGGAGGCCGCGGTCAGATACTATACAGCCGACGAAATCTCCGCCCTGTAGTTCGCTCGTCTTGATTTACCGTTGAGGGTAAAATTGGATCTTTAAATTGTTGCTTTGATGTTTTATGACAATATGCACAAAGACAATCTTTAACCTTGTTCAGTCCATAATTTCTACCGTTTTTCTTTCAACAGCATCCATAGGAGAGGGATTATGATGTTCATGATTGTTATAACAGAATATATACCAGTCGTAGATAGGTTTTTGATAAACTCAAAGAACTCTAACACATCACTTGAAGTGAATTTTTTACTTTCCTTCGCAGAATTTTCGGAATCCCCGAGGTAGGGAACATGTAAAAAATATGCAAAAAATCCATTAATCAATCGTTCTTCGAAGGACACACTGGAGGTCTGTTTTAATGAACTTTCATTACATTCATAGTGGTAAGTATTCGGATCATGGTGTTGATGGAGTGATCATATGATGTTATGAGCGAAATTTTGCTGTTTTCGGTAAATCTGTTCTCGTCTCCCTCCTAAAGAATGTTCCGAACCCATTTCAATCAAGTGGAGATCATCGAATCAGGAATATTCTTCGTTATACCCAAGAGAAGGTTGCAGCCTACCAATATCATCATCAATTTAAACTTTTAATATCCTGTAATTATCTTAAATAAAATGAAAAAAATTATCGTTAAGAAGGATTTTTTTTTCATTTTAGAACGAAAAGTTTTCCCTTAGAATTTTTTTCAGCTAGCCGCGAGTTTCCGAATCCATCATAGGATATTCATCGAGAGATAGATTTTTCTGTAGTACCTATTTGCCTTTCCGTCTTCTGATCCTACGCCCCACCGTTTACATTCGTGAAGGTCTGGGTCATTTAATATGGCGCATAAACTGCTATTCTTGGGTAACGATGGTTAGCTAATAAAACAGGCTATTTTCGAAATTTATAGTCCCCAAACAATAAAGTGTTCATTCTAATAGAGGAAATCGAAAACTCATATATTTTTATTTCCTCAAGCAGTAAGATAAAAATGGTAATAATAATTTGGTACTTTGCGAATGACTGGCTTCTTAATCATGGCCTCACAAGTGACGCCTGTGTGGTGGAAGGGAGCTGGAAAGGGGCTATTCTCTCATAGAAGTATGTTTATGATGGATGGAAACGATGATCGTTAATACATTATGATAAAAGATAAATGAATAATGTATTTTTATAAGTTATTCGAGTGCTTGACCCGTACTTCCCTGGTAAATTCTCGAGAGAGTTTCGAATTCGTCTGGTCCCATGTAACATACGATTATAAGAAGTTTACAATTTGCTCAAGAGTGCAAAAAAAGTGCACCAGAGTTTAGTTATGAACACTTTTATTTTACAACAAAGTGTGAACTTCCATTTCAGTAAACATAATGACATCAGGCTTGACTTATTGATATCCATCCACTTAATGAGAATAGCTTCGTAATTTCCACGGTTTTATTACGTGCCACGACGCGTTTCACTACTCTGTAGTATGAATGAATATGCTGCGGAGTAGTGAAGGCCGCACATGGATATGGTACAGAGTACTTGAAAAGCGTCTAGCCACGCAAAAAAAACTGGAAATTACAACGCTACCCTCATGATGGTTACATTTCAATGCTAGGAAGTGAACATTCGGAAGCGGGATATCGCAACACATTCCACTTCTGACGGCCAAATGCCCAAAGTTTATCACCTCTTGAAATTTGAATTTCCTGCGGCCACTGGATAACGGCCAGAACCCTCCCCAAGCTGCGGGATCCCTTCTTTCTTCTTTTAATCATTCAAGGCAACCGTAAATTTCCGAGCGCGGTGTTTACTTCACGCCATCCGCTTCAAGGAGACGTGGGGCATCTCGTGTTACAGTGGACTGCATTGCGTTCATCCGTTTCC
>WURS02471660.1:0-13013 GCA_011762765.2 Rhinocypha anisoptera | reverse complement strand
CTCCTCAGCAGTTCTCGTGAGAGGAAAAAACATCATTCCCCCCCCCCCCCCCCTGAATACTTTAAAAATACAGGAAAAGAAGTGCAAATTTAAAAGTGCAAGAGAGAGCAAAACTGTTAAACGATGAACATAGTTACATGTTCACACCCACTGCTATTATACATCACATCTTAATAAATAAGCGAAAATTGGCCGATTCACGTCAAACGATTGTTTATCGTGGTACGTTTCCCCGAGAAGTTTGTGTGCAACGAGAAAGCAATTACTGGAGAATAAAGCTTACGAAATTTTCACTCATAAAGAATCTTTATAAGTGAAAATCGCATAAGATTTATTCTCCAGTATTGAAATATTTCACAAAATTAACCCTGGAGCCTCACGGTTTGGAGAAACCAATTGTCTATTATATTAATCAGCGGGCAGAATGTTATACACCCTGCTTACTATGAAGGACCTATTAGTTCGGAGAATGGAAGTTCGGTAATCAACCTTTGGATTCAATGCTGTCATTCATCTTAAATTCCTATTTCTTCGTTACGATTCCCTACACTACTCTATGCAAGGCACAGGTTGTATCTTAACTGGAATTCGACTAAATTCTTGAGCTTTTTCTGTTGCTCTTTTTGGTTATAAGGACGCTTGATGAGATTTCAACCCTACTAAAGACCCTCTGCAAGTGGATTACAGTTAATTCCCATGGTAATAGATTAATTTCTGTCCATTTTATTCCGACCTTTGTTTTTAATTGAAACCTGATCGTTGTGTAAAAAAACTCCCCGGTAAACTTTGTGTTTTTTAGCCGAGGACAGAGGTCTACTGACAATGGTGCAAGGCATAGGTGCGTGTTAAAATTGAGTGGGTTCTGCTGTCTTTCGGCTTGCTTTTACTTAGAAAATTCCCTTAGTCATAAAATAATTCAGCATCGCTTGCTTGGTTGGTTTTTTTAAAAATTTGGACTCTCCGGTCATTATCCGGAAGCTCAATTCACTGGGATAATACACATGAAAAAAAAATAATTTAAAGTAATGTATTTTCTAAAATACAAAATAACTATCGAGACTGTTGCTTTTCTCTTTAGTTATAATTTAAAAATGAAAGAGCTTGGTAATGATTGACAACCCCATTCTTAGTGCTCCCCTTAGGATATTAAACGTACGAGCCTCTGAATTGAAGGGGTGACGGTTTGGTACCGCACCGTAGGGAACAGAAATGAAATTGTCTAAAAAATATTCATTTTTAAATAATTTATGATAAATATTTCCTTTTCGAGGAAATAGTTTTGGAAACGGACATTCGGAATTTGGGTCTCTCAATGACTTATTCATTAGGTCGTCGACATCGAATTACTTTATTCGAACTGAAGCTAAGGACCGCAAAATCTGTGCTAGGTGGCGAGTTGTATTTGACTTTCTGTAAGAACCACTTTGGATGAGGGCTCGAGATTTTGGGGGCGGAGGGGAAGGAGGAATATTTTTTCCTTTTTGCGCGACGTGCGGCGGCAATTTTATTTAACGGATCAGAAAGGGAAAATTGGAAGAAAATATGAAATGCAGGCGGTGGTTGTGGAGAATTGATTCGCGGCAACGTGCCCGATCGAGGAGTTCAGCGTCTTGTTCGGAAAGATTGTCGAGCTAGTCAAGTCGCTTTTTCCCCCTCACGTATGCACGTATGCTTGGTTATCTAGATCTTGGTAGCTCCTAAAGAGGCCGACCGGCTAATCGACGGTGATCTCCGATGGATAATTGAGCAGTTCAAAAGTGAAAAGCGCGAATGTTCTCGGGGCAGAGTGAATGCGAGAGCGGAGTTCTTTCTTACACGCCGAGTGCGTTCAGCGTTTCGCTCGCGTCCCCGATAGCTCTCGTGTCCAGCTCGTGCTGTGGGAAAATCCGGGGCATTGTGAGGAGCGGTGAGCGGGCGAATGAGAGGGAGAAAGAGACGCGGGTGGTTGGGGAGTAGCGGCGGGGGTAGAGGGACCGGACTTCGATAGGTATCTGTGCGGAAAGGGCTTGTGAGTGCGTGGGCCAGATGTGTATTACTCTCCTTCTCACGAGGAGTGTCTTCCTTCCTTCCTCTTCCCCCGTCGTCCCTCCCCCTCCCGTCCCCCTACTCCCCTCCGGAGTAATACGTATGCGACCCAACCAAATGACGGCCAGGTGGAATGCCGGCGCGATCGTTTCACTCGGGGTATCTTTCTACCTCGGAGAACCCGCTCACAAGTTCATTCCGACGACGCCTCAGTCAAGGATGGTTTCTTTCTTCCTTGCTAGCCGCTGCTGTGTGTGAACGATTCACAAGGAAGTTTCGTTGAGGGAAGCAAAAGCACGACTTGGTCATCTTGGTCAAATGGAAGATTCAGAGCAATTGAGTTTTTGCATTTTATAGTCGGTGTTGATGTATTGTCAACTTCGATAACCGATCCTGATTGGTTTTCTTTCTTCTGTGGCAATACTGTAAATCTTTTCCTTGTATGGTTTTCCTACAGTTGATTTTTAAGTGGAAGTTTGGACCTTGGGTACCTTGCACTTCATGAACCACCGGCGTACATTGCCTATTGAGCTTATCTGTCCGTTCCATAGTTTCATTTTTTGCGATGTCCTTTTTATATTGTACCTATTATTTGATCATAATTAGGAAATGGAGAAATGTAACACATGCAATATCGACAGCGAGAACAGTAGCAGAAAGGGCTTTGGGGTTTAATTACGATGATTTTGTCTTGGATTTCGAGAAGGCAGATTTACCGAGTGACCGAGTGGGCAAATTTACTGAAAGTATTGGAGAATATGAGTGAGGTCTGGGGAGTTATGCGATTTATTAGTAAGTTGTGCATGATTTAGACAACACGAATAAGGGCAGTGGTTGTATGGTGTTGGACTGGGGTAGTCAGGATGGGGTTTGGATTGATGTTGGGTCGTAGAGGCGGTTGGTGTTTGAAGGGGGTAACAAGGGGTGTATGAAATGTTTCGAGGAAGAACTGGATCTGATAAAAAAGTCGGCGTGATGCTAATCAATTCATTAATATACGGATAATGGTTTTTCTCTCTAGTTAGTCAGTCAGCGAATGAATTGTTGGTGGATTGAAAATAAATCGCAAAACGAAACTAATATGATTCTCAAAAAAAAGAATGACAAAGTCAAGCATCAAAGTTGAAGGGCATACGTCAGAGTAGGTTCTTAACATCCCTTACTTGAGCAATATTCAGAAGGTACTTGGGTACAGCGCTAAAGACAAAAAGAGAATATTTGGTTTTGCGAAGAAAGGAACAAGAAGGAAACGTTGTGTAAAAGCGATGACATTTATGAGGAGACTTTAGGTAGATCGCAAAGATATTCTTAGTAAAAAAAGCTTTAAAATGGAGCTTAGAATTAATTGGCTCCGGAACCTGGTCATAGAGGAAAGTAGATAATTGAAGATAGTAGAGTAGGTTTTAATCTGTTGTTAAAGGCATGAGTTATGTGAGAAACGTAGGAGGAGGAAAAGACCGCATTTTTGTTCCAATGAAAGGAGACAAAGTGTAAGTGAATGTAAAGTGGCGTTCGGGATATTAAAGACCCTTGGAAGCGAGGAATAAATTTAAGCAGTGGTCAATAGAGTTCAGCATGAACTTACCTTTAACTGGTGGAACACCATGTTCATTCCTTTGTATTACACGATCGTCCATCGCTGCTTTACTTTTTCCCCTTAGTCCCTTCCCAGAAATCCGACGAATATTTTGATTTTTATAGTTTCGACGTGTTTCTTTAGTTTCGTGTCATGTCGGGAGCCTGATATGTACATAATAATGGTTCTTGTTATTATTTTGGAGATTCGGTATTCGGTTTCTTATATGATCCGGTATGACGTCCGACGGAATTCGAGTGCTTCCTTCGTGTTCGATGGATTGGAGTTTAGCTTTACTACTATTTTTCACCGAATCAGGCGTGATGTGGTGGAAGAGATTCATACTGAGAATAAAAACAGCACTTTTCCACAGAAAAATAAAACTTTAATGTACGAGTACAACGTACGTTTCAGCTCACATAGCCATCTTCAGGTACAATGATGGGAACATGAATTTCGCCTGATATGCCATGCTAGCATTCTGAATAATTTTCACCGAATCAGTGATGTGGTGGAAGAGATTCATACTGAGAATAAAAACAGCACTAATATTATTTATATATTAATATAAAAATGAATTTTCTTTTCTTAAATACTTCGTTAATACAACAAATATACCTATATTTTTTACGGCACCATGCACTATTTTTACCGTCGTAAGAACTGGAGTTTAAAGTTCAACTATGCACTTGCTGGATGACGCTTGTCCATTAGGCCTTATCCTTAATTTGTATTTTCTTTCGGAGTATCCTGCTAGATATGATGCTATCATCATACTCGTGAAACTGGTTACAAAACTGAGCTATCATAATTCCGTACAAGTTCATAGTATGATCTGCAGGCTACCAAATGGCTCAGATCGGACGTACTCTACACTTCGTATGTTATAGCACCATGAATTATAGCATGTTATAGCTCGTAGGGGCTAAGGACTCGGAATCACACTTGCCATATCTCCTGAGATTTGTCGGAACGCATGGAAACCATGCTTACTAGCTGTCATAATTGGATTACGATTAACGAAAATCCCCGGGGCCTTCAAACGTATTAGATTGCGCAAGCATTTGTTCCTCTAATGTTTTGAGTTTATTATCTGAAATATTACCTACCATTTGTGTCTTTAATGCACAATTGGACCTTCTTTTAGTGTTTAATTTCTATTAATACAGAGAAAAAACCAATTAGGGCGAAAAATGGTGAAATTTACTTGGTTGTTCAAATATCTCATTATAATTCCAAGTAATGAAATAATAAGTAGCCTCTCTTGTAATTAGGCCGATACCATCGGCCTTCATATTAATTTTAACGTTGACAGAAGGTAGAAAAATATTTAAACAGGTTTTACGAATGAAAAATAATGGCGCTTAGTACATACTTATGGGAATCATTGGACAGTAGATTGACATTATGTAACACTATCGTTTGGCGAAATGGCATTCTTAATCTGACGAGCGTATTTTAATCTTTGTAAAACCCCGAGGACAAGAATAGTTCTATTTGATTATCCCTATAATATATTTTAGGACACACTGCAGCTTATCTAGTTGAAAGATGATATCCATTATGTGAAACGGGGGGTGCCCACGGAAAATAAACTTTTGAGAGTTGCATTTCCTCAGTCGTGTAGTCTTTGCTGAGCGAGAGGTGATTAGCGAGACCTTCGCACCACGGGCCGAAGTCCATACCCTGGCGATACGAGATTTCTCAGCATGTTATGTGATATGCGCAAGAGTAGAACATTCGGACCGTGCGAAGAGACGTTATTCCACGTCTCCGTCTCGCTCCACTTTTTTTCTTTCCTTCCTCATCTCAGCAATGTCTCTACCACATCTCAATACCCGCCATTCTCTGATTTTTCTCGTTAACAATCCGCCAGAAGTTCCCGGGGTTCGAGTTTGATTGTAGAGATTTATAACACAAGAGCCATTATCTCCTGTGCTCCGCAATTATCAGTTATATGCTACAAAGTACTGTATATATATATATATATATATATACTTTAGAGAGTAATTTAAAAATAAAGTATAGAAACATTCAGATTAGCGAAATACTCCTACTCTTACTTCTGACAAAGATTTCGTAACCACCGAAATTTTATATCCTTTTTTTATATTGTTATATAATGAGAAATTTTATATATGTTGATTGCCTCTATATTTTGTGTGCCAGTGTTTAAACGACTCTCTAAAGTCACTATTTCACGCATGTGAGTGGCCTTACGTACACGCCAACACACGCATAAACCTTCCTCATTTCCAAAATCTTAGACCGTTTCTATGAGCCAGCCCGCTACATCAACCTTTCCCTACTCCAGCCTCACGGGACCGAAAATCTTTCTTCTTTTATTTCCTCTCTCAACATTTCCTCCTCTCTATCCTTCATTCCCTCCTCCTCCTCTCCGGCTCCCAATATCGTCCTCCTACGCATCAATATTGGCCTGGAAAACAGTATGTTCCATGCATCCGTCAACTCGAATCGTCTATAATAGCTCCATTCAAGCAGCTGCCATTCACCACACACCAATAACTCCATCCTCTTTCTCATCTTCTCCCCACCGCGTTTGCAGTAACTTCCCTTTCTTCCTTTAGGAAATCTTCATATCTCTATGAAAAATTACTCCACTAAAAAATCCTTCCCCCAACAAAACATCACATTCCCAGCCAGCACAAACGAAATCAACAACCTCAACTACTTCATCTTCTTCTTTCCAGACGTTCACGATATCCGGAAAGGGAGGATTCACTTTTTTCTCCTTGAAAAAAGTGAATCCAAGTAAATATTTTTAATTGTATTTACCTCTGCCTTATCCTAACGTACCGCGAACCTCCGTGATATTTGTGTATCCACCGGGCCTCTGTGGTATTCATTCCCATTTTGCAATTCACCCTAGAAAACATGCCTTCTCAACTCGAAATTCAATTCCCCTTCCACGCCTCGACCACCCACTACGCGTACGACTAAAGACGTCATATACTGCTTCTTCCGTGATGAATTCTACATTTGTGAATCACCAAATTAGCATTCCACATTCACAAGTAGATACCTCTCGAAATCTCCTGCCCTCTCACACTGTACATAGAATCCCAAATACATCACTTCCTAAAACCAACTAATCCTTCGACACTATCTTGTCCCTATCTATCATATAGATTCTCTCTACTTTAGCTGCTAACATTGACGCCAGAACTCGGAAATTGGCACCTATGTAATTGCTTTACCTATTTGAAAATCCTGGGCTGAACTTGGCCCGTTGCTGTATATTAGGTATTGCCAAAAGGCATCCCTGTATTGGATTTCTTTTGTGATTTGGATTGGGAGAAGTTTGGAAATGGTAATTAATACGGGAAGGATTAGGATAAACGAAGAGGAGCTTGGACTAGAGGAGGTGCTTAGAGAATGGGATGTTAATGGGAGATATAAGGAGAAGAGAGACTACAAAAATACTAATACGTGATGAGATGCTGGCGAATAGAATGTTTGAAAAGCGAGAAAATAATAGGAAATTGGATAGGATGAGGTTAGGTGCATCCAGCCAAAAGATGTTGGAAAGAATATAATGAAAGTCTCTATGCTTGGAATTGTAGACCTAAAGAAGAAGAGCATTGAATGAGAAAATAAGAGTAACTTAGTTACCACGGAAACGAGTGGCAATTAAGTATTTTCACGCGAAATTTCAGATTCCTGTTATATTAACGCGGGAACCCCCACCCACGCTGATAGAGGTTACTAAATATTGAAGAGTGAGATAGAAAACTCAATAAATGAAATGTAAAATGGAAAATCAATCATATTTGACGAAATTTCAACTGCATTGATAAAAGCGTGGAATCAATAAGAAAAGGAAGAGCTCCACAAGCTTTATAGTGAGAATATGCAGGTGGAAACTGACCAAAAGATTTTAAGGTAATTAGTTATGATACCAATAGAGAATAGGAGAAACAGCAAGAAGCTCGGAGAACACCGATCGTAAAGTTTGATATCTCATGCAGCGAAAAATACTACTAAGTACAATTAACAGAAGGTTATATTGGAGGCTTGGCGGTGAAATTGGAGAGGAACAGTGTATGGTTTCATACGAGGAGTAGGAACTAAAGATGCCATAAGCTTCTAGAGAGTAATTTGAGAGAGATGTGTGGAGAAAAAGAGGAAATTATTTTTGCTTATTATATGTATTAGGAAAGTAGCTTCCGTAGGTCTGGAAAAGGCATTCGCCAGGGGAATACTGACGGCCGTTTTGAAAGAACAGTGAGGGCAATTTATTTTAAAGAAAAAAAAATACTAATTGAAGAACTTACGTATTTTGGTCAAACTGCAAGAGTGAGGATAGGAGGTGAGATGCTAGAAGAGATTGGAAGACATTATGCATGACCCCAATATTATTTAACATCTGTCAGAAATAATCAATGAGTGTTGTGGTGGTTCAAAACTGATGTGTTTGGGAGGGATAGGAGTAGAGTGTATAAGATTTTCGGATGACATGGCAGTGCCGGCTGAAACCAAAGAAGAATTAGGAGAAATATTGGAATACATTGACACCAGGTGTAAGTAATATGGATTGAAGATTGATTCGCAAGAAGAAGGCAAAGCGTATGGTTCTTGGAGAAAAAAGGAAGATAAAGTTAAGGTCGAAACTGGAAGAAGAATGCATGGAACAAGTAGAGATATTCAAGTTTTTCGCGAGTGTGATAAGTGAGGATATGTCTTGTTCAACGGAGATAAGAGGAATAGCAGTGGCAAAAGAAGGATTCCGAAAGAAAAGAAATCTACTTCGTGGACCATTAACGATGGGATTAAAAAAAAGAGTGCTATATGGAGTATGGGGCTGAGACTCGCGCAATAAAGGAGGATGATGAAAGAAGACTGGAGGCAATGGAGATGTGGGTACGGAAAAGGATAGAGGGAGTGGGCTGGAAAGATAAAATGAGGAACGAGAAGGTGTGACGAAAGCGGGTGAGAAAAGGGTCTTGATGGAAAAGATAAGAATAAGAAAGAGGAACTGGATTGGACATTGCTCGAGAAGACATTGTTTGCTGGTGTCTGGGATAGAAGGGACGGTGGAAGAAAAGCGGGGAAGTGGAAGGAAAAGGAAGCACTCGCTGGACAATGTTAAATCTGGAGTAAAGTAAGTGGACGCGAAGCGATCTGCTGAGAGAAGAGTGGGGTGGGTGAGGAATTGTGTGAAATTACTGTTAATCTACGCGTTACCAAGGGTTTATTTCTTTTGGTTTTATTTTTTTCAGTGCTCAGAGTATAATTGAAAGGAAACGAACGTCCTTGAATTCGATGCTACACGTAATTTGCCCAAACTTTCCTGTCGCTCAAGTATTATTTGACAAACATAATTCATTCTTTCATAGCTTCACTGCGAAATTTATACTGTGGCACCTCATGGGAAAATATAAGAATGGTATCATCTCTGCGTATACTATATGATACTAGTCATCAAAAACATCACCGATAGCTAAAATTATATTCTTGAGTCTTTATAAAAAAGTTGAAGTGAAATGGTGAAATTTTTCTCAGACCGCCGAGCCATGTCTCCTTCAAAACTCCTTTGTAGCCGTTTTATTTTAAAAAATAAAGCTACACCCGAGAAGAAAGTGCTTGTTCCAGTAAGGCGGCCGCGAGAAAATTTTCTCTCATGCAGTGTAGCCAAGAGGCGACTCAACAGTTCCCGGCAGATGCTTGGCTCAAATAAAGAATCTTTATCTTAAAAAAAATGGTTCATTCTTTAAAAAATCTTAAAAAGTGGATGTTTCGCACTGTACCTGGTTATGCAATTGGAGTTAAATAGAGCATTTAATGTAAACCAGTTAAATGCATGTGCATATTTGTATTACTTTCATTTTGGAATTGTATTGTTGAGGCTCATAACTAAACTTCATTTCCTGCTGAGGTCACAATGAAATTAAAATCGTTAAGACCTCGGGGACATTGATTTTTTTCGTACTCCCGGCCACTGTTTCAGAGTACGCTTGGATTCTTAGTATTCAGTCACTGGGATTAAAATAATAAAAATCACGCCTGGAAAACCTCAGGAGACCTCTTATTCTCTTTAAATGGGACTCTTTGTGATTTCTTCCGTGAACTCGCGCACCAGTGAAGTTTAAGAGCACAGCGTTTTATTTGCCTTGTTTGTCACTGATTAAATACAAGGGGGGAAATATCTACTGTTACAGAACCACAACTTTACGACAGCAGTTTATTTTTTTATTTTTAAAATTTATTTTCAATCGCCCTCAAACAGCACTAATAGGCCAATTACAGTGGGCACTATAACATTTTTAATAACAAGGACGAAGCACACATCCATGCCCTAGGTGAATACAGAAAAATCCACCTAGTCGGGATTCGAACCCGCGATCTCCGGGTTGCCCGTCGGCACCGAGGCCGGCGAGTTTATTATTATCTTAATTATACTTAAATATAGTTATACTTATAATATAATATACTTATAATTATTATCTTTTTTAATTATTGGAAGAGTTATAACTGCGTCAATTTCCTTAATTTGACGAAGCTAGGCCATTAAAATCTCCCTACTTTTATTTGATACCCGATGGACTTTCGGTATATCTCTGTATTTTTTATATCTCTACACCCTATTTTAGTTCATCTAGTGACTATTATTCCGCAGTTCATGGTTAGAAGACTTGTGGAGGCGTGTAGGGTTCAGTGGGCTAGCTAGATAGATTATAGTCTCAAATCTCACCCAGGCCGTCTCTCCAGTCGAATGAAGTATCTTAAATTTTTACATAAAGTATTATTCTGCCACAAATTATTCTTCTTCACCGGTGCCCATAGCAAATGTTATCTGCGATTCATACCAGTGGCTCACTGAAGAAAGGAATTGGAACGTCATAACAGAGCGAAAAGACAATGCGAGGTTAATGTAGATTGGGAAGTTGTGATTGGATTATTAAATAGATTGGTAATTCATGTGTTCTAACAACAATTCAAGTACCACAGAATGTAAGCAAATCTGTGTCAATCAATAAGTATTCATTAAACACTGCGAAAATCGTTTATTTCTTCGTGCTCCTTTATTACCGCATATTTCTCACGGATGATTTACATTTCTTAATTTTTTTTCAATAATATCCTAGAGTTCCATCTTTAGCCTTGTGCTGATGTGTAGTTACTGTGATGTAGTGATGAGCATCGAAATCTAGAATTCGCCGAATCACATTGAAGGCTATTATTTTCATTTCTTAGTTAATCCTGCTTATTTAATATACCAGTAAATATATAAAAGGTTCCATATTCACTTTAGCCTGATTTTATGATTTTGTTGTTCATTTTTATAATTTTTGCTTGTGGTTGCCCTCGATGATGACCTTATCTTTATATTCTTAGTATTAAATGCTTTACAAATAAAACTGAATTCAGGACTGAGAAAAGCTAATGCCAGGAATTTCTCTAACAAATGACTTTTTGCGACAGTAACCATGGAAAATTTCTCTGATCTTGAACTTAAAAACCTTTCTTAAGGAAGGCATTCATAATGAAGAAGAATAACACCTCTCTAATAAACTCTTATATAATAGCGATATAGATGGAGGAAGTGAATACCAGGCAAGTTGAGAGTATTTCATTTTAGCGCTGGGGTGAAAATGCAATCTTTTATTTCACTTTTGTATCTTTTCCTTTGAAACATTTTCATGTTATCTTTTTTATTTTGAGTTTTGCTAAGTGATTGCACGTTAAATTAATTCACCTCGCAAGTCCCCGAGCATTTTATGTCAGAATTTAATTGCTTTCTCACTCCTCGCGTATCGCTGCTTCATTTTCCGAATTTTATAGAACAGATGAATACCAGCATGTCGCTGTATCTAATTTCAGTTGCTAACATTCCTTCATTAATTCCTAATAGAGCAAAGTCTTACCTTTTATTAACCAGGAGCGTGTTTTACAGCGTCGCTCGCATATCTAGGAAGCTCGAGATTTAATAAATTCGTTCTTGACTGAAACGTCAGCTAATTGAATATCATTGTTTTTCCGGGAGCGTATCATAAGTCACACATTCCACGGAAATTGTATTCCCGTACCAAATGACTTCCTTCTTCAATTTTCTTCTTGTTTCTCCACCAAAAAGCTTCGCTTCAAAAAACATCGCCAAAGTTTTGGCAATAATACTTTGTGACTTGTTTCAGTTGTTGTCATTATAATCTCGTGGCTCGCGACAAAAACCTCAACCAGACTCAAGATCAATAATTCAAACATTATTGTAGGTGATTTGGAGAAATTGATGCTTCAGTCATGAGTCCTGCGGCTACTTTCATTTTTTGAGATCCTTTTTTAGTGATTGGAAATCAAACATCTTTTTGGAAATTGGTAAATGTAAAAATATCTATGAATATTCAATGGATACCAAAGTCTATATTGGTGCTGTTACTGAATGAATGTGGTATTCGGGAGGCTGGCGCTGATTATCAAAGCTATTTGATGCATTGATGACATATTTCGTTTCATTGCATTTCCGTCCCAGCTTAATGATGAATTAGTGTTCAAACGAATTTTTGTAATTTATTATCCAACACAATTTGTCATAAATCCATCATTCAATTATTATAACAAAATAAATGTGCTTTTACATATGCAAAAACACGTGAAAACAATAAGGAAGAAACGTTTCAAAAATGTATAAATTCTCTAAAATTATTTTGTAAGAGCCTTTATTCGGATGGGCGTTTCTGGTGGAAAAAGTTGAGGCCGATAATGCACTTTCAAATAGAAGTGATCTGAGTGATCAGCTCTATGGTTTATTTTTCTTTACCTCTTTTGACGAGGCGAGGTGTCCGAATGGCTGAGGGATCTTTTTCGTCAGAATCACGGTTTAATTTATAGGCGAATGCTCGTGGCGACGAGTTGCTTATTTTTCCAGCTCATTTAAACCTCTGGCGCATTCTTTTTCACTTGTGCGAAACATTAAAAAAAAATCAATTCCCAAAAAGGAAGTTTAGTTTTAAGACACTCCACGGTGTCTTTGTAGAAATAACGACCAAATGTCGCGCTCTCAACCACCTTCTGAGTGCGCCACGAGCTGAATGTAGGTTAGTGTTGTTGCTGCCTTTCAATATTTTTCCAATTATAGCTTTTTTCCTCTCTCTCTTCCTCCTCAACCCATTTTCCCCCATCCAAGCAGGCGCAGGTCCTGGATCGCGTCCGCCCGGACCGCGTCATTGTCACCAAGCCCGAGGAAGACCGCAGGAGGAGGACCATCATCGTCGAGAAGAAAAATGGTTCCTTTGGATTCACGTTGCAGGTGAGTGAGGGTCGCTCGACCGCGAAGGAAAAGGGTAGCTGCTGGCGTCACGCCCCCTTAGCCACCACCTCAAAATCGTCCGCATTGTAGTCGTGCGGGAAGGGGGGGGGGGGGGGGGGGGGGGGGGGGCGGGGGGGGGGGAGAGGG
>WURS02471649.1:0-13017 GCA_011762765.2 Rhinocypha anisoptera | reverse complement strand
ATACACACGCCCTTGTTCCCCCTTCCCTCCCTCCCCGCCCTCACGGCTCCTCCTCGCCCAGCATTCTCACGCATCAGCAGCGAACAGATCCAACGAGGCATGACGGGGGTGATCGATGCACGGCTCGTTGGAGGTCTCCCGCCGATGGTCCCGCGACGAGAGCGGGGAACCGTCCGGGGAGAGAGGGATGTAGGGGGAAGGGAAGTCGACGGCGTGGCCTGCGAAGCTCTGCCGACACATGCGTTACGTTCGGACCGTTAGGATGGATCGCGTGGAGCAGCACTGCTCTCGCGAGTGGAGTGTACCGGCGCGGCGTGAAGTCAGGGTTAGAAGAGAGGGGAAGGGAAGACTTCTCATGGTTTAGTCATAGCTTTTTAACATAGGACAATAAATGAAAAAACACGAAGTAAGATCTCGACATGGGTTCGCGAATACGAAAAAGGGGATGATTCGTTTCATTTATAACGGGATTGCTTCGAATTCATTTAACCACGCTTGTCAACACTGACGGGTGACGATGTCTAGGGCACTGATTTGTTTCCCTTTCTAAAAAGCCTTAAAACGACGTTTCCTATCCTTGGAAGTCAAAATAAATCAATGAAATAAAAACTTAACTTGGGTATTTTATGGAATCCGTCAAGGTTTTTTTAGGAAAAAGCGCGATCGATTTATTTCTCATTTCCTTTTCACTAGCACTTTCCTGAAGCCTGTTGTACTATCATACAGAGGATCTTACAACATTGTTTCACCTGCTGCACGATAAGTTCACAAACTTCATTATGTACTCGTATAAGTAGTATTTTTGTCAGTCAGGTGCTTCGATGGCTATGGTCATTTTGCACATCTTCAAATCATAGAAAAACCTTTTTTGACAAACACGACACCCATGCCCTAGGCGGGGCTCAAACCCGCAACATTTGTGTTATCCACCAAACTTACTACTCCCAGGCTAACCTGGCCAGCAACTTCATTTTTTTTATTATAAAAAGAGTAATTACTTACTATGAACCATAGTCATTAGTAATATAGTTTTTTTAACAAATGTAAAACTCTTCTGAATATTTGATTTAAAAAAAACTAATTTATTTCACTCATAACTAGTAGAATTGGAGAGTTAGACTAGAGAATTAGAAGATTATCTTATCGTAAACCTCTAGGTTGAGTATAACGAAACAAAGAGGGACAAACAGTCGGATATACACTTGAAAAAATACATAAGCGTAGTATAAATAAATTTTTGTCAAACAATAATTGTATCTCCTCCTATTCATGACATTATGCCCGATCGAGAACTTGGCTGATGAATTAAGCTTAGAAATAATGTACGGAAAACTGCAATATATCGAAAAAATTATTTGATGCTTAATGTATTCTCTTATGACGTGAGCTCGAAGAAACTTTCTGCATGCTTAACTAAACGAGTAACATCAGAAACGCCATGTCTCGAATGGTTTTTATAGTGGCTAAATTCAAAGTTTTGACTGAAATTATCTTTCTCTATTAAATTAATCACTGACTTGAAAACATTGAAGTTTTGTAACAGTAATCTAGCTAAGGTTTCCAACTACGCATAGATTCAGCATTTATCATACTATAATGTTTATTCGGCTTCATTATTCCCTAGGGAAATAATTAATATTACTACTCGCGTGCTTAAAACATCCGTACCAATATAAGATACAAGTCCAAGCTATAAGTGGGTCAACGTAGCTCAAAATATCCTAAGCCCCCTATGTGATGCTATCCGCAATACACATTACCATCATTAGACTCTCTCTCTTCATCACCATGATAAATTCCAAGAAGGCTATTCAAAAGAAAACGACATAGTGCATAGATCAAAAGTTACCTATTTCCCATTATATATCTATGGATTAATATTAAGCAAGATGGTCTTCCTTTTTACCCTCCACTTTGACAGAAGATATTTGGGCCAAAAGATCTGTTGTATGACATAATTAAGTCTAGTCCATCATTTTTCGTATATTCTATATACAGGAAAAACATTATATAGATATATATATATATACATATATATAATTTATCATTTGATCTGTATTACAATAAAGTTCTAGCTGGTATTCCTTTGACTCCGTTCATTATGATGGGCTGAATATGATGGATGTTAGCTGGTAGCCTCGTATCGGTAGGAAAATCCATGAAGACATCTAGTAAATATTTTTTTTTTAGGTTTTGAAATGAGATTGCCATTACTTTTTTATCATTCCCGTTGAAATTTGATGAACTTAAATTATTCTGAGGATATTTGGAATAAACATTGCAATACTGCAAACTTTCAGATCATAAATGCATGATGCATAAAGTCATTTGAAACATGTTATCTAGTTAAAAACGACAAAATATTAACTGTGATTCCACGGTACTACTAAAACCCCTAGTCTACTTGTACTACTATCTTTTTAAATATTACAAATGAATGAGTATTTCCCAATCTGACCCTTTTGAGCGACTTCTAAATTCATTTATTATAATCTATGTTTATGCCAGGGAGAATTATTAAACTTAATCATAGCAATTGTTCAATATATAAGAAAGAAACGAGTTTAGAAGACTTTATTGCCTAATTGATATATGATTGACCGAAAGTATAACTGGTGCGGGAAAGTTAAATAGGCTACACCTTTTTTTATTCGTAAAATAGGAATGTAACATGTAGATACCAAATTTAAATGGAATTTTCTTTAACTCCAACAAAGCTTAAAAAAAATTTAAAATTCAACATTTTATTCGTCTCCTTTTTATAATTTGATCTACAACAATATCATACTGGTAATTTTTTCGTGTACTTTATCCATAGAATCAACATAGTAATATACATCTTTCAGTGACAAAATATAATAGTGGCTATCTTTATTAGGGACATAGCTACACGTTTTGAGCCTCATATTTCTCTCCAGAATGAAAAAGGTTGCTTATTATTCTGAGGAAGAAAATATGGTACCTTATAACAGGCACAGTTATGATGTTTATACTATGATTTGGAAAAAATAGTACTCTATATGAGAAATCTATAAACAATGCGAAAATCCTCTGATGTTTGAATGTTATATATTTCTCTGTTGCAGGTTAAAGACTATATCAATGTTAGAGGGTAAAAACAAAAATTATATTAACCCGTCAAAAGTAATTATGATTGGTGGAAAAAATGCCCATTTTAGAAATACGTATATGAATAGAAATACAAAAGAGTAAAATCGACATAAATACACTAGTATCCTTACAATATTTTCACAACATTACGGACCGGTTAGTAAGGATATAATCTCGTAAATGAAAGTTGTTTGAGCCAAGATAACACAGTCAGGTTTGCCAAGTTTCCGTACAGGTTCAAAAACAAAACCAATCTCTTACGTGTGTGCCCCTTTCGCTATCGCTTTTAGATTTGTACTACATATATAATATTTAATCATATAATAATATTATACTCATAACATTTAAACACGTAGAAAACCTGTCAATCAAAGTTTCTTTCCGGAGAGATAAGAAAATCATTGAGTCTTTAGCAACACTCTTGCTTTTTGAATTGTAAATAGGCAAAATAAAGTTAAATAGGTGTTCTCTTAAGCCAGTGTTCACTAGAAAGCTCTCTAATTTATCTCAGTGAGTATTTTATGAGCTCAATATATTAGTAGAAACAAACCCTGAACTCTTCTGCCCAATAGACTTTATTTTTCACAATTTTTTTGCGTTCCTGAATTTAATTTTTGATAAAATTTTCTGTTGAAACGAAGTTATTTAAAATGTTAAATCCATTGGCTAGGAAACCCCTTCAACAATTAACTCAAATTCATCCGATCAACCCAAATACAGCTATTAAAATCTATCAAAATTCAAACTTAAGGGACAAGGCTTTAATGGAATTCCTTCCGACTTCATAAAATAATTCTCCCTTTCATTATCAACATTTTCTTCTAGTCTGAAAGGAATCTAATATAGGATAAACTTCTTTTATTTCTATGTATCACTCTACAAGCCACCGCAATGTCGTTCGGAAAGTCTAATAAACCTCAACAAGTCAGAAGCAATTTTTATTGGATATCCTAAAATATTAGCGTAAATCAACAGTGATAAGCTACTCACTTTATAAATCGCAAATGCTCCTATATCATATTGTGAGGTTGTTAGAAACTTAGGATTAATGGTAGGCGAAAATCTCACATGGTATCTACAGTGAATAAAATATAAAACTGTGATGGAGACATTATTCCTGGGTTAAAATTTAAATAGAGTTTTATTGAATCCTTCAAGCATTAGATATTTACCGCTTTCATAGTACCGCACTTTGAATACGCGTATATAACCTATCAAAATATGTCTCAAGATCTATCCGCTTCAACGCTTCTTCTTCATGATCAGGTCCATTTTTAACTTAATAATACAGAATCACTTTAATAGTTAGATCAATACTCTCATAGATAAAACATCACTCCCGACGACTGAATATTAAACTATAACTTCTCTACCGAATTCTAAAAATAAAACTAAAAGTATCTTACAAATAACTTTTTAGGTCTCAGGTACAACCACCAGGGACACCATTATATTCTCATGCCCAACCATAGTACGAATTCGTATAATATGCCTCACTGTTAATTCTTGTCGGAAGTGGAATAACCATAAATTGACCAAAATGCATGCGCCTAAACTGCCATTATTTAAACAAGCCACAATACTCAAGGCGGAAAAAATTACCAAATGAAAATGTTAACTGCGTTGAAAAAGCCTCAAAATTTGAATGAGATTCTTCACAACATGAATGAGATATATATATATACGTATATCATTATATATGTAAGCAAAATGATAGTGCAAATGTAACACACAATCAACACAAAATTATACCCCACATATATATTTTTGCCATATTATATGCTCTTACAATGATATTTATTGCTATTTATAATTAATATTATAACTAAATTGCTTAGTTTATCATATAGCGTACAAAATTCCTATGCTATATACTGCTTTATTTATAATATTATTAACATTTCTTTGTGTATTCAAATGTCATTTATCTTTTTATATAATTTACAGGCCACACTAATCTTCATTGCACATTTTTTTACATTTTAGTTATTCACACCATTCCTATGCGAGTGTTTTCTTGCAGTGGTTTTTATCGACAATGGTATCAGTCAGTTAACTTTATTGCTTTTTCCCACAATTGCATTTATAATTCAAACATATACTTTCCAGGTCACTTCTTTTTTGTTTTACGCACTAAAGATTTGTGTCACTTATATTAAAAAACTTTATATTTTATTTATTTTTGAACAAAATATATGTAATTTTGGACGCTGGTGGAAGAGTAAAGAATATTCCGTGTATGGCATCACTCTCATTCCTCCTGAATAATCGAAATATTCATTATATTACAAGTTAATAAATATACTCCATGCATGACACAATTCTTAGTTCTCGTGATTGACACATGCTATAAATTACATATTTCTGAGATTAAATTATACATTTGTGTACCATTTTTAAACTTACATTTGACTTACAGTCACAAACACCGATACCGATAGCTCTAACATTTCAAAGCTTATACATATGCAATATAAAAAAAAACAATTCCGTATGTGATGATAATGACTATCAGACGAAAATATAGGTTAACATATCATCTGTTCAGAGTGGAGTCAATTGCTTCCGAATTTGAAAGGATATCCCACGATTCATTAAAAATAACTACTTATCTGATTTGAATCTTTAATTATCATCGCGCCTTCCTTTAGTTCAAAGCATGTACGCACAAATTATTTTCATCTTGTTTCAATTAACAATAATCTATTCCAACGGACTTAATATTTCTTCAGACACCATGACACTGAAACCTCAGAAACGATTTCACTAACCGATACCCTAGATAACGTGAGAGCAGACTAATCACGGAGAAATATCACACTTTCCTCCTGTTTCTTTTGTCAAAATTTAAAAACGCATGGTAGGCGATCTCTTGTTCTCACATCCTGGAAAATGACTGCCCATTATTGGACGAGTAGCAAAGATAATTTCACGCGTAAGAAGAACGTTCTTATCATCTTCTATATGCACCAATTAAAATACTTTCTACTAGCATAGGTTTCATTTATTTATCAATTATGACTAACTTTCAATTTACTCGGGATTTTCAGAGTACTCAAGTCCACAATTATTGCTCGGCAGAAAGCGACAATTTCTAATTCTGCACCGTGGATGGATCTCTTCATGTTTCATGAGTAAGGATTGAGAAATTTTATCGAAAATATCATTTTGTTGAAGGATCTCAGGTTTTCCCAGCAAATAGATTGGAGGAAGATTTCTCGGGTTTTCATCTGGGTGATCACCCTGAAGACGATGGTGGACTTAGCCTTTGAAATGTCGGTTGAAAACAACCCCTGGAACGGTATGGAAACCCGAGAAATCTTCCTCCATATCATGTTGTTATTATTCGTCTTACTGTGAGCTAAACTAATTTAGAAATCTAGATTCTTTAAAGAAGAAAATTACATTATAAGATTTGTGGAAAAGCACATTTTGCAAAAAAAAACGCTACAAAGTCTACAACGAAAGGAATATAGATCTAATACACTGGAAACTGCTATCTCCTTTTTATTTAATGTCAGAATTCCACCACATCACGCCTAAAATCACGCAATCAGCTATAATAAAAATGGACTGACAAAATCGCCTTAAATTTGATAGAAGGTTTAACATTAAATTTTTAAAATTACTTAAATACCTTTAATTCCTCAGTGAACTTACCCTTGTCTAATGGTTTATAATGCAATGCGTATGATGAAATGATGTTACTGTTTGAAGAGCAAAGGAAATATGCAGATGTAAAGCAATAGGTTTGCTTCATATGCAAAATTGAATGAATGTAACAAATATCTAATATAAATAAACCCTAATGTAATTAATGGAAATGTATAATAAATTCAGTAGTATAATACATTTCTATTAAATCAAATTAAAGCTTTTTTTCCCAGTCGAGTAGAGTCATCCAAGTTAATATTGCAAGTCATTATAATACATTTTAGAACTAAAACACTATATTAAAGTATAATTTTAACCTCAAATAGATTATACATTATAGCTTCAGACCAAATTTTCTTAAAACCAAATTAATTTTAAAGATGCTAATATTTTCCTAAGCTGTTGGGATTAGTGCATTCACCAGATAGGCAAAAGGTCTTGGGCTCGAGACCAGCCTAGTTCATAGGTGTTGTGTTTCTCCAGGAGGGTTTTTTCTTCAATTTAAAGTCGTACTAAATGACCATAGCCGTATACAAACTCTGTAAATAAAAATACCACCACTGTTTGCCTAAATGTTAAGAAATTTAATCCGAATATGTTACTCTTTCAAATGTCATGTGAAACCTTATTAAGAAGGGTATAATTCCGTGGTCAAAGTTTGCGGTTTGTAATAAAAATTATTAAGTGCATTTTGCATAAAAATAACACAACCACATCATGCAACATTCACAATCTTAAAATATTTGGTATAAAACATCAAATAAACAATATTTCAACATCGTTGATGCTTATTATTAGATGTAAAAGAACCTGAGTAACACCGATAAACGAGTCACTGATTATCCTGGAATAATATCGTACCAATAAAATTAAAAGCCCCTTCAATTTATACCGGTTTTAATTACATATTATCACGTTATTAATTAACAGAGTTACATACAAAAGGAGTCAAGGACTGTGCACTCAGACTAGTGAAGTGCACTATTTCGCATGAAGACAAGCCACCTGATCATCTCATGCCTTTTTTAAATGTAATGGTAAAGAATATGCTGGGTGAAATAAATTATGGATATAAACCTAACAATAAACATCTAGCCTTGAATTTAAATACATCGTACTAGGTGTTAATTATCATTCACAATTTCCCTTCTTTCTGCAGTTAGTGACGCAAGGGGATGAAACGAAAGAACTTTCATCATTTGTCAATCTCCTCACTTGAAAAACAATTTCCAAAATATACTAAATCCTATTCCATAATGTTTACCGTTTTATATACTTTTACAAATTCAACCAGATCACTCCCTAGACTATAACTTATCTCCCACAATATTTACTGAATCCCAAAGCCACGAGTAAATTCCAAACAGTAAATAACCGCCACGGACAATAGCAATACAATTAAAGACACATTTGTCATAAATGTATTAAGATAAAAGGTCATCATAAAAAAAAGATAAAAAATGGTGAAGTTGAAAGACTAAATGATTCAATAAATAAAAGAACGGCCAATTTATTTTCGAAAAAAATCATTAAAATTGTTCTTCTTGTATTGATAACAATAATATTTGATTATAATAAAATAAAAGATCATAGAGATACTCAATAAATTGATATTTTCCGAACTACTCACATAAACTTGATTACATCAGGTGTGACTGAGTGGAATTTATGGATTCCACGTAATAAAAGTGTATTACCTGTATGGTAATAAAAATGTGGAAATTACATTTGTTTTCATTATGGGAACTGCTCATATAGAAATTTCCCTATATTTTTTTATTATTCACTTGTGTGATTACACCAGGATGCTACCTTTAAAAAATACTCATACTTTGTCGAACATCATACGTCTGAAGGATAATAACTCGTGCTATGCAATAATTTTATATCCTTTTGCACTGGAAATATCTACTGAATTTTTGCAAAGGGCTGGTCAGTATATATCCAAAAAGGGTTTTTATTATCCCGAGGCAACCTCTGATAATCTAACCATTAGCATTTTTGTTTTCCCCCACCTGCTTTTTTTTACCATTTTCCACGGAAACGCAAGGGTACCCAGAAGGGCAAAAGGATAGAAACGGGTGAAAATTAAAATTAAGAGGGCAAAATGTGAAGTTTTTTGTGAACTAGGGAAATGGAATTGGAAGGCGATTGCTTGGGACACTTAAATATGGTCCCAGAGCCGTTGCCGAAGGGATTTAAAGGATGGCTGCGGAGGTGACGAAGGGCCGGGGGGAAGGGGACGAGTGAGGGGTGAAGAAAAGGTTCGGTCGTTGATGGGGCGAAGGGGAGGGGAAGAAGTGAAGGCGAATACGGGGAGGTAGCTTAAGATGCGATTTAATATGCTCCTCCATAATAGGTTTCCTGTGAAATGCACGGATCTCCTTTCTGTCTCTGAGGTAACACAAGAAAGGTTTAATTGGAGAGTTCCTGGAGACGATATTAAAGGAGGAATGAAGGGTGGTCTCTAGATTCCTTACGACTGGGAGAAAGACAAATGAACTTTGAAAAAGGAAGTGTTTCACAATTTCTGAGTTAAATGTCTTCAAATATTACGGGCATATATCCATAAATAAATGTTCCATCACCTAATATAAAATATTAGCAATGTCCTAAATAGAAAATATGCCCATTGAAAAACGCATAAAAACGAAAACTTATTGCAAAATCGGTGGTACAAACACTTTCCTCATGTATGTGTGGGTATATATACGAGTATATACTATATATATATATATACATACTTCAGTATGTATATATATGTATACTTCAGTATATGTAAATATATATATATACTTCAGGAAAACTCAGGCGAGCAGCAAACACAAGAGCACGCACACACTTATACACGTACACACACAGACAGAAACACTTAAAAGACTCACACTGGGAAGAAATATTTCGCGGCTTGCTTGCCCCGTCGTCGGTCGGTCTGGGAGTCTTTTTAAGTGTTTCTATCTATGTGTGTACGTGTATAAGTGTGTGCGTGTGTTCGTGAATATATATAGTCACACACATATAAATAGTAGTAAATGGCACTTGCATTTAGCAAGCAGGTGGGGATAAAAGAGATGAAATATAAAGCGAGGACATGTATTAAAAGTGTAAAAAAGAGCATAATGCTGCTCCAAAAAACCAGTAAGGTTAACGAATGCGACGATAGAGAGAATATAGTGTAATACACAATAAATTATAATTAATGAATTTACCTGAAAATTAATATTTCGTAGCGTTAAAATAAACGGTTATATGAATAATGAAATACAAAAGCGGTTAAAACTTGAATTCCTTAGACGGTTAAGTGGCTTAAACGACCGGGAGCGGACTCCTTGAAAATCAAGAATAAGAACCCAATAAAAAGTAAGAACTATCTGTTTGAACAAATTATTTCCTACTCTTAGGCCAAGATACAAATAAAAATTGCAACAAAACAGATACAGTTTAACTCCGAGTTCGCAGCTTTTATATAATTTTTTTCATATTTTGATGGGTGATTGAAATTTTCAATAAGCGGTAAAGATCAATACTTTACATGGAAGAAAATAAAGGTCTTTGGAATCAAACCCGCGGTTTTCTTGGGGTTTTCGATGTTCCACTGGACAAAGAGGTACATTCCCTAAATTTTCAGACCAATAGCTTGAGTAAAGTAGCAGGGGATTTGTCTCAAATACATACATACCACACACAGACCTTATTTAAACCACGCACTAATCCAAAAGGTTGGTTTTCTATTTGAGAGTAGCGATAAAAAGTACTAAGCACAACGGCGTGTGAAAATTAACACGTCAAGGTTGGTGGACTAGTTTCTTTCCCTGTGCCGGTGTCTCGTTTTCCAGAAAGAACTAGTACTCAGAAACTAACTGTTTGGGGTTAGCTAGAGGTGGTCAGAGCCAATAAACCCGGACTCTCCGATCAGTAGCCAAGTTTACTAAACATTGGAGTGATACGACCCTTTACATATACCTGTACGAATTTTTCACTTATTTCACATGATTTTTAGCAAATATCATTATAAATAATTAGGAAAATAATAATAAAAGTTAAGAAATTTAGAACCCTTAGTTTTAGATATAATTAATTTGTTGAGGCTTCCTTTAGTAATTTTCACTCTTCTGTGTTGTATCCTACCTACTACAAACAGGATATCGAATATTTAAAAAAAAAGTCTTCATACTATTCACTAAAGTCCAGGTTTAATTTACTAATCTCTCTTAAAAATGTTTACCAATCTGTGACTGCATTTCTCCCGTCAAGCAGAATGTTTATTACTGTGAAATGTTTCTGATGACTTCCATTAAAATATTGGAAGGAAAGAGGTTTTTTTTAATCAATATCTCTGGTATGCATCCGGTCTCATTTCAAAACGCAATCTCTTATAAACAATAACACAGAAAGTCTCACTTATATTTAAACTAATACGCTCTACCTTATCATATTTATTATATAATTAAAATGACTACTGTAGCTCACACTGTTTCAGCTCATAAGTCTACGTTACAGAGCTCAAAAAAATTAGTAGACCTGAAAGAATGTTAACCTCTAGCCATACGTTTAATCGAAAATATCCAAAAAATATCTCAAAATAAAATGTATACCTGGCTGGAACGCTAACCAGAATAACATTGTAAGTCATTTTCTAAGAAGCAGGGTGAGAACCCACAACTGTTGAAGTTTCAATTAGCCCCATCGATTGTAAAGCGTGAAGATTTTATGAATAATTCAAGAAGTATCACTTCAAAATATTAAAATAAGCATAAGGATACTTTCAAATGGTCCTTTCATCCATTCCATTACTATGGTTATGGGTCGATTTGAATTATTTCTTGGAGTGACATCAAAACGTTGGAGAGCGGATAACGTCTGAATTTGAATGGGCGCAATAATGACTAAGGTCACCTACCCTTACACGGTCCAACGGAAACCTCGGCGTGTTTGTAGACGGAGCTCAAACGGTGGACATTGGCGCCGACTGACACCGTAAAAGAGCCCTTCGCAATTGCCACCTTAAAAAGAGCACACAACCCGCCCCCACCCCCCCCTTGTACTGTCCCCTCGGGCTACACTCGGCTGTTCCTCCCGCGTCCCAATTCCTCCACCCACCACTCCGTCGCCTCGATTCTTAACGCCTCGGGTTAGGGCTCCCTCATTTTACGGAAAAGTCCCCGTCCTGTTTCATCATTTTTTTTACGAAGAATTTTTCTTTCCTCTGCCGCCCCCGCCATTTAAAAGCAATTGGGTGTGGGGACGAGGAGAAAAACTAGGGAAAAGAGTGGTCTGAAGTGTCCTCCCCTACCTAGTTAAGGGTGCCAAGTTAAGCCGCCTCCTCGGAGCTTTTAACCTATTTCTACGCAACTATCCTACTTTTCTACTGCCCCACCGACCCGCATCTGGCAGTTAGGGCACGTTTATGCGTAAAAGGGGTCTATCCTTATGCTCAGTTGGCATACTGGAGCCCCATACGTCCAGAAAGATCGTCGCAGTTCCCCGTCTCCCTGAACCCACCCACCTCCATTCCCCCAGTTCCACCCGCTCTGTCCTTTCCTCTTCCGCAGCAGGACCGACGGCGCCGTCGGCACAGGTGCGGCATTCGCGCGGGGAGGGGGTGAGGAAGAAGGAAGTTTAATTTTCTCATGTTGCGCTGGGTCTCTGAGACACTATAACCCATGACGGTGTTCGCATATTTTAAGTTGCATTTCCATATTTGTTGCTCCGGGACCATGAGACTTCAATCTCCAAGGCCTTCGGGGTTATTATTTTAATGTATATAGACGCGCAGAGGTAAAAACTTTCAATCCCTCTTGATAGAGAACGAAAATGATTTACTAAAACTTATTTTCTAGACCTCTTCGGCCAAGTAGTGTGAATTCCATTACTATGGTTATGGATCGATTTGAATTATTTCTTGGAGTGACATCAAAACGTTGGAGAGCGGATAACGTCTGAAATAGAGGTAAGAAATACACTCTCCGGTTAGATCATGAAGAAAACGTCACACGCCTCCTAACAACATGTGAATTACCGCAACAATGCTGGTTAAAACATTTTGGGTAATCGAAAGACAAACCTTTTCGATTCGAGCATGAGATTAATAAATTCATACACATGCTACATGGAACAAGTTGTACAAGTATAAAATCACAAGGGTTTCAAAACTATATATATATATATATATATAAAGACACAGGACACAAAAAGAAAAAAACTCAAACAACATTTTCGGTGGACCCACCACCTTCGTCCGTTCTTTCTCTC
>WURS02471618.1:0-13018 GCA_011762765.2 Rhinocypha anisoptera | reverse complement strand
ACCGGGAGTGGGGTTTCCGATGTGTCTCCCTCCCCCTCTCCCCCGTCGGTAACTCCACACGGCACCACATCCCATCCGTCGACACGTTCCCTTTGAGTTCGAAGCCACCTCTCCGCCTTTGCACCATCGAGATCGAATTCATCTCCTTCACTCGACACTTTGAGCGTTTCTTTTTAAACAAGTATTTTTACCCTCCGATTCCAGGAATGCATACCATACACTCACGCCACGTATTCTAAGAATCATTGCTGAGGTTTACTGTCGCCTGCAATCAACTTTGATCCTTTTGAGTTCAGCGTGAAATTCAGTGGTTTTAAGTAGTCAGCATGCGATGAAATGGGATTAACTACCCGCGACATACAGGACTTTATTTTTTTTTTTAACCTTCCAAGTTCGTCATTTCAGCCACGACGCCATCAATTAGCAACCACTATTGAAATTATTGTTATAGTAATATTATTCTTAACTATTATTATTTATTATTGTTCTATTATTATTATTCTCGATACTTCGCCCTGTACACGCTAGCGGGATGGCTAGCGAAACTGTTGCCACTCCACGTTACAATCTCAAAAATTTCTTAAATAAGTAAATATTCATTCTCAACTGGATGTGGGCTGAATCATAAATGAGAATAATTCTTTTCTTATTGGTTTCATTTTTTTTTCAATTTTCATTTTCCTTCGGCTTTAGGATTTCGTGATGTTTTACGAAGATATCATCACGCTGTGTGACGAGACACGCCTCTTGCTTCGAGACAGGGGTACTCTTAACTAAGAGAAGCACTGCTCATAATTTCAAATACGTAAAGTTTCGTTTAAGAGAGATATTTCCACGATGGACATTTGTTCGTTGCGTTAGGTAATATTAATTATACCGATATCGAGTACTGGGATCCAACTCTGCTATAGACATTAATGGGAGATCCACAAATTAAATGAAACATAATATGCCATCAGCATGCAAATCAATCATGGATTAGGTAACCCGTAATATATATCTTATGCAAGTTTTTGAGAAAAATACTCGCGCATTCTTCATCAGTTTATGAATTTCGTCAAAAAAATCTGCAATCAAAATATTTCAATTGTAAAGGGACTATTTGTTGCAGTTAATCATATTTCTTTTTAAGGAATTACACTTTCATAACTAAAATAAGATACCAAGTAAGCAAAATATTTTATAAGGCCCGAGGTGAAATTTGAAAAAAAATGCATTACACACTGAGTGGAACACGTGAGCATTGCAGAGAGGGCTAGGCAAAAAATAAAAAAAATACTGGTTTTGCTACGGGAGGAAAAGCAATTTCTGGGAAAGACACGAGTGAGGTGGGAGTAGCGAACCGGAGGGATACTCAAGAGGCAATGAGCAGTTGACTACGAGGGAAGAGTATCGGTTAAGTATAGGTAGTAAAGTATAATGGATTTTAGCTTTAACGATGGTTGGTAGCAATTTTACAAAGATGAAGCTGGATTTATATTAAACCATGGAATTGGATTTATTTTCTTTGCTTGCCATCGTAAGCCTGGCTTTACCGCTCCGTGATTTGATTTTTGCCACCTGCCTCCTCATTCATGTCACAATATATAGCTACTCACTTTTCCACCCGGGAAAATATGACCCTAACAGAATTGTCATTTTTTTAGCAATCCTAGAAAATAAGTTGTGTTTTCGACCGGCTACGCCCAGTAGGGCCAGAAACATATTAAGATATGTCTACCTCTAACTCTATATGCTTCCTTACCCCTCACTGTTTCACCCTGATATTCTCCTGCCTATTCATCGCATACATCTACATCTATATACATCTACATAATACCCTGCAAGCCGCCACAACGGCGTGTGGCAGGGGGTGAGCCACCACCATACATTCATTTGCACTCTCAATGCACATGATAAAAGTCATGCATTACGCACAAAGAGAAGAAAATATCAAGCAAAACATACTACGAGAACTACAAAACATGCTGGACAATGTCAGACCGCTCAAAGCAAGCATGCATAACAACTAAAAATGTCCTTACAAAGTGCAAGGTCAAAACGAGGAACTACGTTTTAAATACAAGCAAGAAAATATACATATATACACTAACTACTCCCTTGTTACTAACTCCGGACATGTGATTATATTTATTGTGATCTCTAATTGTGCGAGGAAAAAAATGACATTTAAAATTATCTGTTCGGCATCCTAACTCTCTGATTTTATGTACGCGGTCTAATCTACCGTAGTATGTCAGTGCCTGTAATATATTTCTGATCTCATCGTTGAAATGATCCTCCTTAAATCTGCCTAAAAGATTTAAACTGCACTTCAACCTTCGCTGAGCGAGTTAATCCCAACCTAACTTTTGCAATAAGCTTGTAACACTGCTGCGTTGGTCATAACAACCGTTCACAAATCCAAATGCTCTACGCTTAACTCGATCCATTTCCAACACCAATCCTGTCTCATGAGGGTCCCAAACACTCGAGGCATACTCAAGATGAGGCCTAACTAGTGAGAAGTAACTGCGCTCCTTAATCGTCTCATTACATTTTCTTAGTACCTTCTTGATGAATCCTAACTTTCTGTTTGCCAATGCACAAATTTCTCGAACATGTTTTCCCCATGAAAGATCTTTCGTTATCGTTACACCTAAATATTTCGTACACTCAACTTTGGTTAAATTTGTTTTGTTGACGTTGTAAAAGTTTTCAGGTGCACTGGACTTCCCCCAAAAGTTCATCGTCACGCACTTTTTCAAATTTATTTTCAACTCCCAAATCTCACACCAGTTTTGAATCGAATTAAGGTCCTTCGACAATGAATTCCTATCTGCCTCACTGGAAATATCCTTGTATACCACCGCATCGTCAGCGAATAGGCGCATTTTGCTGTTGACCACGGTATTAATATCATTAACTTTAAGTAGAAATAGTAAGGGACCGATAACGTTTCCCTGGGGGACACCAGAGGATAAACTTATTTTCTCACATGCCACACAGTCTATGACGACCATCTGCTCTCGACCAATTAAAAATTAATGAATCCACCTTCTTACGGTCTTATCTATACCGTAGCTTTCTAACTTTTGCAGTAATTTCCTATGCGGAACTTTGCCAAATGCTTTTTTAAAATCTAGAAATATAGCATCGACCTGAACATTATTTTCTCCCGAGACTAAAATATCCTGTACGAAGAGTTTTATTTGGGTCTCGCAAGATCTGCCTTTACGGAACCCGTGTTGATTTCTCATTATTATCTGGGAATCGAGGTACCCCATGACTGAACTAACGATGATATGAAGTCCTACCATGTTCTAAGAGTATAATAATATTTATTATAGATGGCCAGGATCTTCGGAATAAGTTTTGTAAACTTCTTTCATTGGAAGAAAAAGGTGGTAAATTATCGACATTTTTTCAGTCATTAATTTCTTTTTCAATGCCGTGAAGACAAATTACATTTATTAAAACAAAAATGTTAGATAATATGTGTGGCCGATGCTGGGTTAGCTAAGACTCAGTTGGTCGATGATCCTAAGTGTAATATGTTCTCTGCCCTGTTAAGAAGAACTAGTAAATCAAATATCATACGTAATAACTGTCATGTAAACAAATAATAGCTCACGATCATACGGTAACCCAATATAAGTGTTTCTCATGCTGGCACTATCTCCATTAATAAACTCTAATGATACTAGTAACTCATATTCGTACAACCAAAGTTGAAAAGAAGTGGTGCTCTTCTTTTTTAAGGCAAGACTAAAACATATGCAGCGAATAAAATCAAAATAAATAGGAAATAAATAAGGATCATCTTAATTACAGGCATTTTCTTGAGCATCTAATTCACATACACAAATGTTATTAGGTGTCATGAGACTTAGGCACAATTATCAGTATGTACCGAAATCAGCTAGAAAAAAAAGGAAATTATTTAAAGAAACATTGAAAAGATAAAGTTAAGCTATGCATAAGATACGGTTAATCGATACGGATTTTGACCTGTAGGCAATATTGTTTTAGTGAAGCCTGAAACTGTATCTTCTAATATTCTTTTACTTTAAATAATTGTACATATTTACAAAGTAGTTATTAATACCTTCATTTTTTCAAGGCAGTTACATATATTATTAAGGAATTTCTTTCAATTAATATTACAGAAATTTAAGGTTACCTAAATAACATTAAAAACGGCTACACAAAAATAAGTACGAGAATACGCAACAACTTCTCTGGCGAAATTCGCCCAATGCCTTTATCTAACGTGGCGCTCAACTTTTACAACCTAGTTATCCAGACTTGCTGCCGGGTTGGCAATCAGAAAGGAAAACACTATTGTATTAGGCGCAAAAATGTGTAGACATATTAACCGCCGAATATTACAATTAAATTTTAGTGTTAGCCCCGAAGAATAAATTACCCACTATCCAATGCATCAAGTTCAATTTATTAATAAAGTTTTGATTTCCATTTAAATGCACATCTTTCACAAAAAAAGATCAAACTAAATTCCCAGAGACGTAACAAGACTGCTTTTCAAAACAAGTGAGCACAAAAATATCAAGGTCACGTGCTAGCAAAAAATAACCAGTCGCGGGGACTCGACTGTCCAAATGATCGCAGGTCACCCAGCATTTTTCTTATTGCATGCATAAAGCTGCACAAGGAAATACGTAATGAAAATGAAAGTCATGATCTGCAGCACGATCAGCTCTCACGATAATTCCAGGAATAGTAAAACCAATAAAAAAATATTGCTGTTCCACAGTGATTCAGCGTAAAGAATCCAGCTTAAAATTCACTACTTCGGAGAAATATGGGTGTAAACTCGTTGATAGACATCCAGTGAAAGTGCACTCCACTTGTCATCCCATATCTTTACTTCCAGGTAATAGGATGCGCAGTAGTCACCGAGTGAAATCATCCAGTCGCCATTGATTATTATTCTATTTCAAATGCAGCTAGCAACAACTAAAGCTACTGGCAGAAAAAATATCATTATTCTGCACTTCTGTGGTTGAGCCAAGAATTAAATTCCGAACGGTTTGTCAACAGTATGAATGGTAGTATTCAGTAATAAATATGAATACAAAAAAATTTCTTTAAATTAGAATTCAATGTGCAAATTTACCCCTATATAATGCTTTTTTTCGAACATAGAAACATTTAAGTTATTGTATAAAGAGTAAAAAAACCAATTCTTAACAGCTTAACCAATAAATTCTTAAAATGCTTCTTTACCTGATCTAATTCCTCACTTCCACCCAAACTGAACTCGAGGATTTGATTAAATTACAAAACTCCACATTACCGCTAATTAATATAAATTATTATTATATTTATGATTCTTCAACTCAAATAATAATAGATCTCTATATGCATACATATATTTTTTGTAGATATACATTTATGTATGAGTATGTCTATATATGTGTATAAACATATACACATATATAGACACCCCTTCAACCGGCGAAAACGTAAAAGGAAAGGTATTAAAGCAATGAAAGGAAGAGATTATATTGGGGATGCTGGTAAACGCCGAACATATATATAGAAACAATCAGCTAAAATTTGATATGAATACTTTGGATTAAGTATTTATATGACATTTTAGCTGGTTGGTTCGGATCGCAACTGAGGAAAAAAATATTTGAATATAGAGACATATTTATCCCTATAAAACTGCAGCTAGGAGAGACCAAAGATAGTAAATAGCATCATTCTATGCATGTTTCATTTTGCCCAAAAGTTATGACAGTAAAGATATTACGCTGGTATTTAAGACAATCTGTTAATGCACAATGCCTTACACACTTGCACGTTGATACTGTATGTGTACATGCAGAGATTACGACGGGGGTTTGGATGGCTGTTATCCATACATAATGACAGAGCAGGAACAACGGGGGAATGAAGAAGAGTAAACTAGTTTTAAAGAATTATAGAAATATATAATCAAGAGTTAAAGAAAATTGTAAATGTAAATTTGAAAGACTGCATAGTCAAAGGTGGAATATAGTATTAGCATAGAGTAGTAGTATTTCTGTTTATAGGGTGCTTCTACGGCTATGGTCATTTCGCACCTCTTCAATTCATAGAAAAACCCTTCTGAACAAACACAACATCAATGCCCTGGGCGGGATTCGAACCCGCGACCTTTGGGTTAGCCGGCGAACACGCTACCCACCAGGCTAACCCGGTCGGCTATTATAAATATTTCATGTAAAATTCTCCGAATGATAGTTTTAATCGGTGATATCAAGTATTAACAGAATTATTTACTGGCCTAAAAATTTTCAGTTATTTGACATTTTTAGTCATATGGTTAATTTCCCCTTAAATTAGTGGAGTCCCATAAAATTTGCCATTTCCCGTAAGAGTGCATGATAATTTCAAAACTTCGATATCTTTCGAAAGATTTTCTGAATCTTTTAGAAGTTTGGCAGGTTTCGTTACTTATAATATCGTAAGTAGATGGTCCAACCAAAGTTTCATCGATTTGTCATCATTTCAACTAACAGCCAATGCATCCTTAACAGCTGCACTTGGGAACTCTTCTATGAACTTCCCTGCCTGAGGTTATCCTCCCTCCTCGGAATCGAAGTAAACCGAATGGTTAATAAAATGGAAGTGAACGATCGTGAGGGCCACCGGAAGAATCGATCGATCGCTCGTGCGATCGTGCCGGGCTGACGCATGCGGTGACGGGATGCTGCGGGACACTTCCGTGCGACCGACCGATGCTTCCCCGTTAGACCGCTCCCTTCCTCGGGAACGGCACTAATCGAGACGTGCGACGTCCGTGTGTAGACTGCGTTTGTGTCTGTACGCGCTATATATTTTTTTCACCTCATTTAAGCGTTCACGGGGCTGTGTAACTCGCGCCCTTTCGAGACCCCCCGCAGCGCCGTCGTTAATGGACGGAAGGAGGCCGTTTCTGCTCCCCTCGGACTGGTTTCAAGCTCTTCCACGCCATCGGGTTGGCAATAATCTAACCGACAAGAAACAATTGACGCTGCTCCGTAATCGGGCATCTTTTTTAAGGAATGCGGCGTAATTTTTGTCGTCATCCGGTGGAGTTCCTGAAATTTTCAGCCATTTTTTTTTGGATGTTGTGTCGAACCCTAATATCCTATCGCGAACATTCCGTCGTCCCGTTTACATTTCCGCATTCTTATAAGATGTTCTTTGTTGTTTTTTTTTTTGAGGGTTTGTCTTTATGTTTTTATGATAAAAATTGCGGATCGCCGCAACATATGTTTGGGTCGAAGGTATTTTTACGCACGAGGGACGGACGATTGAAGTCTAATATTCAGGGACTGAGTGAGGCCTCGCATAAAATATGCGCGAATCGATCGGTTCTAAAAAGTCCTCGGACAACCACGCGTGTATCGCACTGCAAAGTTTGAAATGAAGTAAAATGAGGTCAAAAAGAGGTCGTGGTAGCCCAGTGGGTAGAGTGCGTGGCTACTGACCTGGGGACTCGGGTTCGAGACCGGGTGACGACCCTCCGAACACCTCCAGCTAAACCCAAGCTGAGTGATTTTTCGGGTATCTTCGTGGGAAACCAAATTGGAATTATAAGCTGTAACTTTCAAAATATCGTATCCATTGACTCACAAGTGTTCCACTATACACCACTGAGTCATTCAGATGCTACGTGACAGTCATAAATGTAATTTGAAGGCTAAATAATAAAAGTGACTTTTCTTACACCAACATATTTTTATATTTTTACAAAAATACTAATCATGGCAAGAATCAGTATGGAGGAGTGCAGTCGTGAAGCGGGTAGGGGAATGCTTCATACGTGGTCGCCAATTTGAGAAGCATCATAAAATGAGTTGGGGCTCGGTGCTTGAATTTGACAGGGCACGCGAAACAATGTCCCACCGACGTGATATCTTTTCGGAGGAGACTTTAGAATAGTTATGTCCCAAATGGCCACTGCCTAATCGATTTAGGCTTTCTGGTACTGATTTCATGGCTTTCATATCGTAATAATTGTAGTCCAAGGTGTACATAATGACAGTTTTCCAAAATTCCCCTCCTATACTGCACTATAAAAAGCTGGAGCTGATTACATTTTGAAGAAAAAGTGAAAGGGAAAGTAATTATGAAAAAAACATCTTACCCTCAAAAGTAATTTCATGTTCACAGTAAAAACGTTCATAACGCTGAATGCTGCTGCTTTATGAGATAATTGATCGAGGAACAATTTCATCTGTGAACGAGATTAAAATTATCAATTAAAAAAACACATCATTGTAAAATAAAATACTTTAAGAATAGATTCTAGATGATGTGGCACCTCTCTCTTCAACGCTCCAGCGAGTCCTCTGTCCATCTTTTTCACCAACATTACTCCAATCTTATCAGCCTGAAATTGTTAGAGAATATACAAAATGATTAACTCTCTTTAGAAAGAACTGGGAATCAAAATCATAATATGATGCTGAGCCTAAGTTAAACTTATTCAGAATGGAATAATATTCGTTCAGTAACCTTATAGTCACAGACATGAAAAATGAAACATTGTTGTCACGGAGGAAGAAAACTCGTTCGGATATGAATATGACAGGAAAGCTCATTCTATGCTACTTTGTTTTTTAATTAAGTCTTCTGCATCTCAAGAATCGCAATATTTCGTTTTCTACTTCTTGCCATTCTTTAAGGCTTTATAATAATTCACCTAATCCACCGGTCTTCGTGCATTATTGTTAAAATGTTATTAACTTTTCACATGCAACTCTTTTAATGGCTTTCTGGAAATCCACTAAAAACACGCGAAAAATTTCGCCCCGCCTCCACTCACGAATTAAAACCTCCCCCCCCCCCCCCCACACCCACCCACCCTACTGAGTTGTACATCCGCCCACTTCTGCAAAAAATGTCGGACAAATCCTTAATAGATTCTCTAAAACCTATGCATAACTTCTCTCAAGAAGAACATCAAGCATTGCGAAACCTAAAAAATAACCGTGGCATCATCATCACCACTGCCCACAAGGGCTCCTCGGCCGTAATTACAAACACAAAGGATTACAACGCCGAAGCCCTTCGTCACCTTAACGATCCTTCCACATACAGTTTGCTTGACCAGGATCCACCCCGGAATCCATTCAATCCTTCCTCCAATTTATTCCGACTCTCCACCCGTGGCCATCGTATCTGCCATAATACACCCTCAATGGACAATTACCTGACAAATTTGCACTCTGGCCTCCGGACTCACGACTACCCAGAACCTCTTCTCAATAGACGAATTCTCCACATGCCCACCCTACAGACTATCAATGATTAAACGCTCTCTTTTCATTCGCCTCTCTACTACAGTAAATTCACTTCCTCACAACATAGATCCGTTTTAGTTTTCCTCCAATAAATTTACTGAACTTGCGCTTTCCCATCTCTCCTTTTAATTTGCTGCTTGTTAATGGTTAATTTTTGTTGATGTTTGAATGTATGCGTCTTCATTCGTATGTTGTTACTCTAAATGTTTTATTTATGTAGTTTGTAACTTATGTATATGTTGTTATTTATGTATGTACGTTATTTATATATGTTGTTACTCTAAATGTTGTATTTGTATGTTGTTGTATGTTTTCCACTCTAAATGGCAAATACTGTGGTAAGCTTTTGTGCATGTGTGGTGTGCAGTATATGGTACACTTTTCTTTGAATAAATAAATCGTCAAATCTTAAGCAAGCAGCCCTACGTCACCTCCCACACAAGGAAAATGAGTACGCACCTTGGACAACGCATATTCGGTCACCCAGCATGTGTATACAATTTGATACAGGGAGATGGATACCCTGCTCAGAGTGAAGATCATCGATGTAGTTCCCCTTGCGTGGTAGATACGGTATCCTCTTAATATCACTTCGAGAAAGGCAGACGTCACGACGCTCAGCAGAGGCAATCCGAAAAGAGAGCTCGTTCTGCCTATTTCCTCGATCACGGCGGAGTGGCTCGCCCTCAGACCTTCGAGGAGCTTAAGGAGACTGTGACTGGATTTCACTTTCCCCAAGGATACCTCCGCTAGTCGGCACGAGCGAAATGAATGGTCCATCCTGAGGTGTGAAGAAATGGTATTCGGCAAAAGGACGTGGAAATTAATTTTAGCATCGGAAAACGAATGTCAACAAGCTATTGACATTATAATCAGACTTGTACATGTGCAATCAAAATATACATGTAACAGTTCAATTACATTTTTAATTAATTTGTATAATATTGAGTCGAGGATTTTATTAAAACTAGCTTTCAAGATGATGGTTGGTAATCTACCGTTTAATGTAATTTTTTTGACAATCCGAAGGAATAAAATGAGTGCCCCACCCTGCGTTAAATTCCTCTCAACCTATATATTATTCCTATATTCCATCATCCTTAAAGTCCTCTTAAATACCTATCTATTCCTCGCTTACCTTCTATTCTACCGATCTATTATGCCGATATTGTTCTAATCTCTATTCTATCATGTCTTCAACAAGCATTCACCTCTGAGTATCCCTTCCATCCTCTTCACTTGACCTCTTCGAGTTTCCACATAATAAAACAACAACTATACCCTCATGCGTAACTCTTATTCATTTGTTTTTATTCCTTCACAACGTTGCAGAAGATTCGCCACATGTTTTTTTAACTTCTTTCTTGAAAATAATGCGTCTTTATTTCTATGTTGTTATATGGTCCTTGATAATATCTTTGGAAAATCTGTGGAAGAAGATTCTTCCGTTAATCCTAAACAAGCATCACTGCATTCGCATCCCGTTTTGCGGAAACCACCAGGATTCCACATTCTGCGCTTTATCTAAAATAAAAAGATCTTTTCGTTCCCTTGGTGACATCGTTGACCAGATGATGTCACCAAGTGAACGAAACCGGTCGTAATAAAGTGTTATTTGTGAAATTGCAAAGTTTCCTTTATCCTATACATCATGAAAGAGTTCCACATAGTAGAGCCGGGTATGACTTCCTATTACAGTACTCCATAACTTAATACCAGTCCTATCAGTTTTCGTCGTATTTTAATAATTATTAATAATGATTCTCTTTGTTCTCTTTTCATGTCTCATTAGAAAACTTCTTCCTTGACTATTCGCAGAAATAGGGAATCGCGATCAAGTAAAAGAGACGGTGCTTAGCCATGTTTATTAGTCACAGTCCTACATTTGCAGTCCGAAGATTAATTGGCCTATATTAGGCCTACAAATTAACTTGTCCAAATCTTCATGCCATCATTCCCGCAGAAATGAGTTAATGGTGGTAAAGTCAAGTAGGTACAACCGGTCAAACGGTGCTTAGTCATTTAAATTGATAATTATCCTAAGTTTGTGGATTTCCCTTCCTTAAATGACAATAATCCTGAATTTATCTCTGATTGATAACGTTACCCACGCGTAATTTCGATATTAATGAGTAGCATAGTGTTTTCAATTAACTAGTTGTATGATACATTTTTGCAGTTATTAATTCTTTGTGTGCTTACGTATGGGAATACTTGCCTGGTGTTGATTAACCATCTTCTACACCCTCTATTGGCGGTTTGCAGGGTACATTGTAGATGTATTTATAGGTATATCCTCCACCTATCAAAATCATCTTCGTCTTGATTTCTGTAGGTTTTCCTAATCTCTCAGAACTCGTCATTACATTGATTTTTGAACGGTATTTGGGGATCCTATTGTTGCCAAGATACACGAACTGTAAAATAGGCGCTGGAAAATTTTTCACGTGTTAAAGTTTATACTGTGCTATTTTCCGTAATCGCTAGAGACGAAAACCTAATACTTCCTGTGGGATCTGGTAAAATTACTTTTTGAAGAAAAACGTTATACAATTAGTGACTGAACCAACCAGTTCCAAGGGAGCACAAGCTTACTCTGACAAAATTCTTCACAAAATTAATTTTCAAATCACAACATTAAATAATTATTTCATTTAATCCATCACAAAAAATTCCAAAACAAAAATTTTGGGCATCACCTCCGAAAAAAAGTCGATTTCTGCAGTAGGTACCACTATGCACGTTTTGCTAAATATTTAAGAGAGGTGAATAATTTTCGTCTACCATCTCAAAAAAATTCTCAATAACTTTTCTCGATAAATTGGTCCATAAAGTATCAGTAGGACGTAGTGAATAGGCTGGAAATTTTGCGATACGTTTTGTTTCATGTCTTTGCCAATTTACAGGGACAAGTAATTTAACACCAAACATAATAGTAGAACACATTTAGTAAGAATTACTAATCAAGACAGAAGGTTAGCCTGAGGGTAGCGTAATCACAGGTTTTTTTGGAATTGGTGGTGAGAAAATGCGGCTACGCACCCCCAGAGAAGGTGACCCAGTGGAGTGTGGGACTACCGGGGTCTAGGAACCCCCGGCCCATACCCACTAAACACCCACCACCGATTAATTACGCCTATTATGGAGAGGCGGCAACCAGGAACAGTCAGTAGTCATTGGGCCGCGCTAACCAACTCCGGTTCTCTCTCTCTGACATTCCGGACCAACCTGCAGCTGTTGAAATAACGTATTGAAATGAGCCCCCATATGATCACCCTGCTTGATAGGACCTTGAGATCTTTCCTCCCTATTATTCCGACTTTGATGGCGTCCGGAGCTGATTTCTTGCTCCATAGACCGCGACTGCTCAAGGTATTAGCGAAGACCTCAACGCTGTTCCCCTCGTTGTCTTCCGTCGCCGTCTCGGCAGCGCTCTTATCTGGCCAGCACACTCGGGCTCTTCAGACTTGCTCGGTTTAAATTCTAATCCGCTCGCTACATTCGCTCGAATGGCGTCGAGGAGCGAGGAATTGTCTCGATATTTTTGCAGACTTTTCATTTGTGGAACGGTCCAGGTCCCTCTGTTCGCCTACCACCTACCACCATCGACTGTTATAGTTTTATCGCCTATTTTTGAGGCAGAGATTTATAACAGCCCGCCCAAAACGAGCCGGGTCCGCCCCGAAGGGGCTTCTCCTGCCGTGAGATCTCGGGGGGTCGGTCGGGCTTCAACA
>WURS02471607.1:0-13018 GCA_011762765.2 Rhinocypha anisoptera | reverse complement strand
TTTTATGTGGAATTTCAAAGTTGTGTCTCATTTAATCATGAAGCAGTTCCACGAAGTCACGCCGGAAACTATTTCAAATATATGATAGGTACACTATCAAAAAGAGTTATTTTTGATAGGTGATAGCTACTGTGATCATTGTATTTTGCCTTGAACCAAATCCTTAAGCATATTTAATTTTCACTCTCTTTCACTCTATTTAAATTCCTATTGTTTCCTCCTCCTACCTTGCTTATTTTAAATTCTAATTTATATCACTGGCCTCAAAATTCTGTCCTAAGTGACCTTAGAATCCATTCCATTCACTTTTCCCTGTTTTTGCCAAGCTGCCTGACACATCATTACATGTCTCCCTCTCCAAACAATGTATGTCTTCCATTCCACATAAATAGAAGTATCTAAGTTTTGGGCACATATGACAATTTTCATTAACCTCTCCTTCACCCATTTAAAGTCCTTGTTATGATTCCTCTTCTCTCTCCATAAACCTTTTGTTTCTTTACATGATTCTTCTTCTAATGTGACACAATGCCTGTTTCCCTATACATAATTGGCTTGGAAAGCTGTGCATAGTCAACAGATGACAACTCAGGTGCCCATCATGGCTATTTTAAGTTACTAAAGGAACAAACACCAAATCTCAGCAAAATTGGCCTCTCTCCAATTTTAGGTTCATATTTATCAAAATTGTTGAGTCAATTCTAAAGAAATTGATGAAAGAGAACTTCATCTGTTGACCAAACATAGCTTTATGAAAAGTATTTCAGGAGACTAACATGAAACTACAAGTTAGCATATTTTTGGAGGCACTTCAGGGCTTCATCTTTCTTCTTTCAATTCTTTTATGCCTTTCCTTCCAGTCTGAAAATCCTGATAGTGCTGATCAGACTTGAAACCACATGTTGAACCACCTTAGTTTCTTGAAACATATTTTGGAGGTTCTTCTGAGACTAAACTTCCTCCATCTTTCCATTCCCATCCTAGTATCCCCTCTCTCCCAGGCTAAAGACCCTAATGGTGCTGACCAGACTTGAAACAACATAATCTTTCTAGTTTCAACCACTAGTTGAAACGTATAAGAAAGTCTAATACCTCCTAATGAAACATTTAGAGGTTCTTCTTAGCATAAACTTCCTTCTATCCTTCCATTCCCATTCTTGCATACCCTACCCTCCCAGGATGAAGAATCTAATAGCTAAACCAGACTTGAAATTATAAAATAAAGGACGAGGACCAATAATTGGCTACCTAGTTAAAACTACTAGTTGAAACATAGGATACTCTTCTGAGTTTCAACTTCTTTATATCCTTCCATTCCCATCCTTGGATACCCTTCCTCCTGGTCCGAAGAGACTAATATTAATACATAATATTAGTGCTGACCAGACATGAAACAACACCTTTAACCTACTAGGTACCTGATGATGAGGGCTATGCCTTGAAACTGGGTACCTTATTCTTTTGTACCTTAATAATAAAATTTGTGGAATAGTACAGTATTATTAGCATTTAAGAACATGAATTTCCACATTTTTATGCCTGAAAATATCGAATATACCTTTAACCTACACTAGGTACCTAATAGTAATCATGTAATAAATTAGTTTCAACTAACTATTAAATGAAACACATTTTTGGAGGCTCTTCCAAGCTTCAACTTCTTTCTATCCTTATATATCTTTCCTCCTTGCCTGAAGAGCCTGATATTAGTGCTGACCATACTTGAAACAACATCTTGGACCTATGATTGGGATGGTTACCTAAATTTGAGACTAAAGAAAAGTTGGTCATCAGTATTAATGACAATCAGGGACAGATTATTACCTGAATTCGTTTAATTGACACAGATGTTTTAGCTATCTGTGAAATAGCCTCTGGAAATCCAATAGTCATTTCACGAGACAGAGCACTGTAGAATGATGTCAGGACAAACACCTAAAATAGATATTAGCAATTTCCTTCAATTTTACTACTTACACAGTTTGGTTTATAGGTATATTTTTAGCCCTTTTGGTGTTAGATGTTTTCACTCATCTATCCATGTGACTTTACCTGTTGAGCAGTAATAGTGTTGCCACTCAGGGTGTAAGAAAGTACAGTAAAAAATAGAGCTACTCGAGCTGCATACTGAGTGAATGAAACACTAATAGCTCTGAGGTATGAAAGATTAGTAGCTTGCTTAATTTCACTTCTGAAATAAAAATATATTAAGCAAATTAAAAATTGTGAAGATTATTTACATCTATGGATAATTTTTCTTTTTATCAATGAAAAATTCTAATGCATATAGTGATTATTTCTGGATTTCTCATAATTTTTGTTTTGTTGTATTACATAATAATATACTCACTTTCTTGCCATTGAAATCAGTTTAGAAAAAGGTTTTTCCCAAGTATACATCTTTATAACTTGTATTCCCGTGATAATTTCATTCATCAATTTGACTCTATTGTCAGTTTTACCTGCCATATTCATTTTAAAAGTTGATGTCATTTGTCCCATCAGGCCTGAAGGATAACTATTTATATTTTTAGTAAGAATACAAATTTTATGAAACATTTATTTAGATATCCCTAAACACTTTTTTTAAAAATTACTTATAATATACAGTCCTTTTAGAAACTGTCCTTATGAGTAAAAATAATATGTTCCATATGAAAGATTTTATCTTCCAACTTAGTTTTATTTACAGTTGCACTAAGTAGTAGTAGAGTCATATTGTACCAAGTACCTAGCCAAGCTCTGAGTCAAATAGACTTTGGATTATTGAGTAAAAAGCTACAGTTGCTGATGACTACTCTGCCAGTAACTTGTTGTTTTTGTAAAAAGTTTATTTTCATGGTCCAATCCAAAGTTTATTTTTTAAAAGTCCTCATGCAATTGTACCTTTTCTAACTCTCCCATCTTCATAAATGATACTCAAACACAATTCTTCTGTCAGTGTATTTACTCTTAACAGTTATTTAAAAAAACCATCACCCTTATGTATATTGTTTTCATTTTAAACATTTTTGTCATATTCCCTCTCATTTTGGCACTTCGCTTACTATGATTTTAAAATCTCTTAATTTTTCTTTTTTTTATTTTGTTCCTGCAGTAAACCTCTCAAAGACCCTGTAATGTGCTCAACTGAGACCTCAATCTCTTGGCTTTTTGATAACAAAAGCTTCATAACCTGTGACTGTAATAGTAAAATTGTCAAACTATCTTCATTCTATTACCATTTTCTATGCTTGTGTGCATTAAGTATGGTCAATAAACTACTTCCATTCCTGATATGCACCATATAATTTTCTAACTCTTACTAATTATTATTTTATGAATTATTTAATGGATTCAAATTTGATTTCAATTGCTCCTCTTTACCTTGAACTTTAATCCTGGACCATTTCTAATTGATTTTGTCCACACTATTAAATATTTTACATAGATCCATAAATTATGTAAAAACACCTATTCATTCTCTATATGCTTAGTTTAAATGTTTGAAATAGGATGTGGTATCATATACTACCTTCCCCTACAAAAACATGAACTGGTTTCTGCCTAGGAAACCAACTTTACCATTCTATAGATTTTTGCTTTCATAATCATAGTGATATCATTTCTGTGTGACAATTTAAATAAATGCTTCTTAAATTTTGCTTCATTTGTCTTTTTTGAGTTAGGGGTTTCTCTAAACCAAAAAAATCAATGTAGCACTGGCTCCTACCTCGAAAATACTATCAATGACCCTTTTAAATATTTTACTTATACTTTTGATTATTTCACATCTCTGCTGAAATTATATCTGTTCATCAGCATAATTGTTTCCCTCCCTTCATTATTAGAAAGTTCACTCATGCTCTCTTGACTGCATTAAATTTAATACTAGTTTTAGATTTGCACAAACTTTCCAAACTTGTTCTGTGATTGGGTCACTGCAACGAAGAACTAACTATATATATTAATCTTCTCTTTGCAGGAACATAGTACATCTTTTTGACTAAGAAGGCCTCTCAAAATAATGCACATTTAAAGGAAAAATTGTTCTCAAAATATATTGTGGAAAAACACAACTATCAACATAATTGAAAACTTTGAGTAGAATTCATTGAAAGTTTCCTCAGATGATCCAGTATGAATGTTGAAGACAAAATCTTACTAAGTACTGCCACTGAAATATCAGCTTACATCTATAGCATCTTAGTAATGTTAAAAGTATCTATAAATAATAATGAAAAAGGTACCTATATTCTTTTTAGGTCTGGATTAAATTGCAATATAATTTGTTTACTACTTTACTCACCCTGAAAAGGAATGATGAGGATAAGAGCCAGTAATCCTATTAATGCCATTGCACCCATGTCTTTCCAGATAAGGTAAGCAACTATTACTGTTTGTAATGGGCCTATCCAAATGTCATTGGCAAATCCCATTAGATAATCAAAATTATTCACATCATTTGACATCATATTAACAATCTGACCGACAGTGGCCTCTCCCAGTGATGATTGACTTAGTCTGAGAGCCTGTCAATAAATAAAGGGGTTTGAAAAATAATATAATTGGATATGAAAACAAGATAGCAGTTTGAAAAAGGCATAGGTCAATGTTGTCACTTGGTTTAAAAAATGTAATTTTCATATATGCAGTGTCGCTATATTTATCTACTCGTCCAGCCATGATCTAAGGCAAGAATTTTATTCATAAAGTAATATTTACCCATGCATTTAATTGATAGACTGCTGACTACTGTAATAGAGGGAAGAATGTTGAGTAATAGAGGCAAAGATAGGAAAAGATTAGAGGTTGTAGATAGAATAGAGATTAACCATTCGGTAGGGTACTTGTAGTGTCCAGTAAATCTGCCCTTTAAATAATAGATTACCAATCATCACTATTAAATTATTTCAAGGCTGTTTTTTCTTTAACCATTAACCAAATCTCTTCTCATATCATTCTTAACTCATTATCAGCAGCAAAAGCGTTAGTCTAATTGTAATAGACACACAACGGTAGTAACCGAGGTTAAAATTATTACACATGTACCCATTTACAGTTTTTAACTGCCTAACTAGATGCCATCCAGTTACCCATTTACTTCACAGAGTATTTTTTTTAAAGAGAAGGATAACTACTTGCATTACATTTGTTTTCCATCTACTTACCAACAACTGCCAAAAATGAGAAGGTTAAGTTTCAATAGCTGTGAAATTCGACAAATATTATAAAAAAGGAAAATATTAAAACAAAAATAACAGAAACTCACAATATACATGGGTATATGGAGTATGACTTTATTCCCCATAAGCTACAATCTTGACATAGTGGGAGGGCTTGTATGTCTCAGTGGCCACAAAAACTATACTGCCTGGAGCAACAATAATTGCTCCTGGTAGAGTCCAGATAGATCAAAGCATAAGAACCAAACAAAAGGTAGACCACACAACATCTGCTCTTCAGTGAGTTTGGCCATAAGGAGGGTAACCATTTAAGTGACTGTCAGATTAAAAATGTTATTGAGGAAAGTAATGAGATATACCTTAGTTATCTTACCCAAGGAGATAATTTTGGAAAAGTATGAAGTAAGTGGTAAGGTAGCAAAACAGCCTGGATAGAGGTATAATATTTTGGCAAACTACCACCTCCACAACTGCAATGGATTTTTTAAAAATGAGAGAAGAAAATCATTCATTTGGGTTATTTGAAATTTCCTCAGTGTCACTCACCTTTCGATAAATAAGGGAGCAGCAGGCAATCCTTATCTTCATTCCCAAGTGAAATGTTGCCATCACAAATGGATGATTAATGAAGCTGCTCAAGGCAAAGCATATGATTACTCCTAATGCATTCAGATAAGCAGTTTTCTGGTCCTCATTGCTGTTACTCTCAAAATATCCAATAAGTTGTCCTAAGAAGATTGGTTGACCAATTCTAGAATTCATTGAGTGTTTTTAATGTTAAATCAAATTAGAACTTGAAGTCTTTAATTATTTTTTATAAGTATTATTATCATATATTTTAATATCACTTTTATTTGTGATATACTTCATATATTTCTTATAAATACATTTTACCTTGTCAAAGAGTCCAAAATGGCGAATGTTATTCCATATAACCAAAATTTCCATTGAAAAGTTCTTGCTAGTGCTTTAAAGAAGCTAGGTACCTGGCTTCTTTCCTTCTTTTGTTGAATTTCATCATTCCAATTCCTTCATTGAGTTTTGTGAGAATGAAATACTAAGTTGTAGTGTTTTGCATTTAATTCTATTCCAGTTACATATTAGTAACCCACGAACTGTGGCATCAGTCTCACAGAACACTAAGGGTCTTAGACTTATTTTTAATCCTCATTTTCACACAGTGTTCTCTCCATTAGTACCTTCTCAACTTTTCATGAGGAACATTACTGTGAAAGATGAGAAGTTTTTGTGTAGAAATAATTTTTCAATTTATTTCTATAAATTGTGACAATTTATTCCTATAAATTGTGATCTGGGAGACTGATGTCACCATTAGTGCAACTTTATTTTCAATCCATCATATATTTTTAAGGAAAAGGAGCATATCTTATTTTTGTTTTGATTAAGTATCTAACACCACCATTATGAACTGTAATATCTAATATAATTCCCCCTTATTTTAGACTGGTGCAAGGGGATGGGGATAGGAAGGTCAGATGGAAATGTCAGAGATGACTGAAGTGTTATTACTCATCCAATTGGATTCATTTCTACAGAAAAAACATGGTTAGGAAAAATTTATTTTTAAACATACCAGTCTTTGGGATGGTCATGCCTATGAATTAACTTTTTCAGATCACAGTTAATTTTGAAGGTCAATTAAATTTTATTTCATTGATCCTCTTACATCCTTTTCCATTGTGGTAATAAATAAATAATTTGAGAAAACTTGTGCATCCAGTTATTAATGGAGAAAGTTATTAGAGGGACGATAAAACACAAAAAGTGTACTCTTAACAGACCAAATCGATGTTAGGGTACAATTGTAAAATGGAACCCTATTTTAATTCAGGCATTGAGTATTATCTCTCTTACTTTTCTAGGACATCTCCGAGTGGTTGAGCTTTGTGTTCCTCCAATGGTTCATACATGTCTTCCATTTCAAATACTTTTTTATAACCTTTCCAAAACACTCCCCACATCCATCTGTAAATATAAATATTTATTAATTTGGTAAATGAGGAAATTCATGGAAGGCATTTTTCTCCATCGCAGACGGCCAGTGGCTGCATAAAACTCGATGTGTGTGTTTGTATATATATATATGTGTGTGTGTGTGTATATCCTAATCACCTACCGGTGAAAACACGATAAATTATAAAATATTCTGAAAGGAATAGAAACACAAAAGGATAAACGGAAAATGGTGAGGAAGATGGGAGAAACCGTTTCCAAACAGAATAAACATTGCCATGTCCGGGAACCGAACTACAGGCCCCCGGCTGTGTATACATTTCTATATCACCTAGGTGCTATTTGCTTACCACGCCTAGGCAAGGTGCTCTCTGCCTCTTTTCTGTGTTTGTCTGTTTGAATGTTTTCCTATTCCCCTTGTGTTTTGTCTCGTCTTCTCCATCGGTGGGCTAAATGAAACCCGAACGCCTTTCTCTGTTTGGTAGGTTTCTGGGAAAGGCTTATCCTCGCTGTTTCCACATTCAAGATCAGTTGTCACAGTATATATCAATGATCAGTCCACCTCCCGGTAAGCAGGAATCCGTGACTCTATTCCCGATCAGGGCATATATTTGATGTTTGGAAACGGTTTATTCCACCTTCCTCGCAATTTTGTGTCCGTCCCTTTACTTTTCTATTCCTTTCCAATTTTATTATATCTATATATTTAAATAATACATAAATTCGTATACATACAATTAGTAGTGAATGGCGCGACATTTCGTAAGCGGTTATGAATACAGAAGATAAAGGCGATGAAAGCTCGATATTTCCTCCCAGCGGCTTAAACTACCGAAAGCGACATGCGGCATGCTTAGCAACCATTATAAAAAGCCGATAAAAGCGTAAAAATTTCGTTTCGGGACGGTTTTTTTCCTATTAACGAAATACAAACAGATATGAATGGAATATAAACGTCTCTATATTCGAGCCCTAGCCAATTTTTGTGGGTTTTCGATTTTTTCCATATTCAGCCGAGGAAAAGTACGCGGAAATTTATCTTAGAGAGTCAGGTTTCGGTGTTATATTTATATGTACGTATATTGCCATAATTTATCGAATCTACCCTCATATTTTTTTTCCTCGTATGTTCCACTTGTGCCTTCACTAATGTTGCCTATCTTCTTCACCGGTGCAATTTTGGTTCTGCTCTCCACATTGGTGCCGACCGGGTTAGGCTGGGGACAACGCACCTGCCGGCTAACCCAAAGGCTGCGGGTTCGAGTCCCACCTAGGGCATGGGTGTTGTTCAATAGGGCTTTTTCTATGAGTTTTCAGAGGCTTCAAATGACCCTAAAAACAAAAAATACTACTACTCCGCATTGGCCAGTGTGGATCTTGACGTGAATGGTGCCACCGAGTGGGGGTCTTTGACATGGGAATGGCGGAGGAAGAATAATGGACAGAAAGGAAGACACGGCACTGGACATGAGTGGGCAAAGAGAGGAAGTTGTAGGAGAAATTCAAGGAACGCGTGAAAGTTGGATAGGAGAATGTTAAAGAGTATATGTAATGGCGAAGCGAACGCTAAAAGGCAGAGAGCTAGGAAAAGGGTGAAAATTATAAATTGAAAGGGCGGAAACGGAAAGTACTTGGAGATCAAAGCTGTTTATATCAATTTTTTAATTCAACCTCGAAAGGTATTTCCTGAGATTATTGGCCTAAGGAAGAGAGAGAGAATTTTCATTAGTGTTAAGTATCGTTCTATATAAACCTATCTGCAGGTGAAAAAAACCTACGGTGATGAGTATCACAATGGCAGGGTAACACTAACGGAAGCATTTTTATAATAATCCGAGCGAATATTCAAAGATGCTTCTGTGCGTTAGATAATGCTAAAATGGTTCATCCAGGACGATGGGGGTAATCAGGGGTAAATAGAATGAGAATATGAAATTAAGAAGAAGGTTACGAGGATGGAGAGGAGTCCGGATTGCAATCTCCCTTGCTCCGAAACACTGGACTCCTCGATTAAACATCTCACCTGTCGAAAAATAGTGTTGGTTTAGCCGTGACTTTTGGCGAAAAAGATTACAAGCGTTTACGACGTTATGGCGAAATCGTAATCACATTTTACGTGGGAATCGCCTCGCTGTGCACGGCCTTTTCGCTCTCCTCGACGATATCACAAAATGCAGGAGCGAAAGGTGACGCCGATGAGTCACGTCAGGCCTTCGGGTCGTCGTCGCTTCGGGCGTCGAGAGCTAATGCGACGGTACTCACGAATCGTCGCCGACCTACTTTTTTTCGATATAATTTATGCGATTATCGATCGCCAACAAGGAGAGCGAGATTCATTAGACCCCGGCGGAGAGGGTGAATAAAATGTCCATAAACTTAACAGCCAAATTTCCGCGATAGGCGCCGCTTATTGACGTCAAAACAGTCTCACGTTGTGTCGGCTTTAGTCGGAGAGGATTCCGTGCTACTGTTAAGGTTTTTCCTTAACCGGAAAACTGCCCTCTAATAATAGACTGCCTTTAAATTGAAGATAAATAAATTTGAGATAATGTGTTTCCCCCACAAGACTACTTGATTTATTTAATAAAAGATATATTGCTATTGAATTTCCCCATATTTTCCATGCACATTATGCATTATTGATTTCATCATATTAATTATTATTTCCTATGCATATTTCCCAAGATATATTGCTATTGAATTTCCCCATACATATGTTCATAGCAGATTAAAATATGGTATTATTATTTGGGGTCATTCCCATCAATTCATCAGGTTCTTCAGACTCCAAAAGTGAACCATAAGAATACTGGGCAATATCCTAATAAAAAGTAGTTGTAGACCCCATTTAAAGCTGTATAAATATATTCTTACCTTCCCTTGTTTATATATTTTTACTCGATTTTATTTTATCTGCAAAACAAAACCTTTTTCAATGTCAAAACTAATAATGATGTCCATAAATATGACACCAGAGGTTCCGATGACCTGAGGACAGTCGCTCAATTAAGCATCTCTGGGAAAAATCCTAACCATGTTGGTGTGAAAATCCTAAATATTCTACCAAGATATTTAAAGGAAATACATAATATCACATTATTCAAAATTGAGCATAAAAATATTTGCTTAATAGTGCATACAATTAAACTGACGAGTTCATGTCTACACTGATTTTATGTTAGGATGTATTGTGGCTGCTGATTGTTATTGTATATATTTTATGGTTGTGTAATATTTTTTACACGAGATATTATTTTTATCTACGACGCGAAATGTCCTATACTTTTGTGACACTTGTCCTGGATTAAAATAAATTATTATTATTTTAGATTAAATTAATCAATAAGATGAGTTTGTGGTGGCCCAGTGCTGCGGAACCGGAATCCCGGTGGTTCAAATCCCGGTGATGTCTTCAGAAGCATCCAGTTAGAACAAACTGGAGTAGCATCCATGACATGGTGGAATTTTATCATAAAATTGCAAATTTCTATATTCATCCAGTTAGAACCCTAGTTGAGTTATTTTCAGGGTATCAGAACCGCAGACGGAACAGGGAAAGGACCCCCCCCCTATTGCATGAATTTCCACACGCTATTGGGTCTAGTGCTAAGTGAACTCTGTGCTCGCCTATCAAACTGTCCTTGGGATTGAACACTTGTTTGGTGCCAAACGATCACGGATTGGCTACGACACAAGATATAATTTTCCGATATGAGGTGCATTAAAGTTGTAAGGCCTCCAGTTTTTTTTCTCCGGACTGGAAACAGATAGAAACATGCGGTTTGTTTTAAAATGAGCGGGTATTCTTTGTCAATGCGTGACAGAGATGGCAGCACTGTACAACAGACATAACTTCTAGCGGAAGCCGCGAGAATGAGAACTGTTTTCGATACTTAAAATGGCGACGTCTTCGTTACATATGTACCAGCGTGTAATCATTCGAGTTGTGACACCGATTGAAATTCATCGCCAGTTGAAGGAGACATGTGGTGATGGAGCCATGGATGTCTCGAAAGTGCGTTCATGGGTGCGACAGTTTGAAGAAGGGGCAGAACATCATGTGACAACGAACCAAAACAATCTCGGCCTCCTCGCACACCGACAGCGTCACAAAGCGATTTTCCAATGGTCAAAACAGACTCCTAAAAAAGTCTTCACCTTGGCCATAGAATCATTTCGTCGACGTAGCGAAAAATGTGTACGGCTGCAGGGGGATTACGTCTAGAAGTAACACTAGTTTTATTGTTTTTACGGTGAATAATTAGTCAGAAAAATAATTATTTATAACTTGAATGCATCTCGTAGGGAAACTCGGTTAGAAAAGCATCCTAACAAATTGAGCGGCGCCACTATCTCTCCCGCAGGAGAATATAACGTTTCATCTGTTTCTGCTAGATTACTGGTCAAGACCTTGAAAAGTGAAATTCGAATAGGAATGCGTTAGAATCACCGCTCAAGGGTGATTTGGAGATCGATCGGTCGCTTTTGCACTAGAAAGCGCTCAATGCACTGGCCTCGGGAACAAAGTGGGGGGGGTTGGGGGGTACGCCGAGGGCGAATATTTCCAAAGTCCTGCGCTCTCCTTTTGAGCATTCCCGGGTAAACCGAACAGAGTAAAACCGACCGACTTCCCACTTCGGCTTAACCGGTGAATCCGGTTTCTTCATTCCATATCATCCCTCTAGATTGTAATTACGGGAATGGTCTACTTGGCTGAAAAAAGGGTCCCTCTGCAGAAAAAAACTAGTTTATGAATAATTGATACCTATGCTCTGCGTATATCATGGATTAATTTCACGAAGTTCGGAATATTTATCAGGGACATCGCCATGCTTACACGAAAGACAAACTTTTCGAAATCTACATATCGCACAACGCGTGGTAAAAGAATCAACTCTCTAGTTTCCACAAGAAATTATTTTGGACCATACCACGGTTTCGTAGCAGAGATAATTCTTCATGTGTCAAAATAGAATCATTTCCCGGTAACATTGCTTCATTAATCAGTACTTTAATCCTAAGATTGGTTGACTGAAGTCCTCTCCATCCTTTCCTATCTGGTGCTAGCTCTCTCTTACACCCCTTAATAGTTCTTCTTTCTAACGTCTCTTATGATGTGCCCTATACTTATATTCGCCCTCTCGGTCTACCCCGAGGGGCCTTCCCCTCTATTTTTCCTCCTCCTATTATATTCTTCACGAATTCATTCTATGACTCCGGATGTGTCCTACATCCACGTTATTCCTTTTTTCCCTATATAGTGCTCCGCATTGACTTAGCCTCCTCCGCTCTTCTGTCTGCATTTCCTTGTTTTTAACACTGTCCTACCACTTGCTTCTCAGTATCCTCCTCCTACACCATGTTAGAAAGGCTACTTCTCTTCACTGGCCTTCTTTTCCAATTTTCTATTTCTCCAGATCCATAGAGTGGCACTCTCCATACGAATGGTTTTACATATCGTTTCTTCGTTTGGAGTGATATATTCCTTGAGCAGAGTAGTAACATCTTCGTCATGACTGCCTTCTTAGCCTGAGTTAATCTACTCTTCCTACCCGTATAACTTCTTCCAATCCCTGTAATCATGTTTCCCAGATTGGTTTAGGATTCCACTCGCTCTAATTTCTCTCCTTTTAGCTTGACGTCCGCAGTCAGCCTCTCTCCTCCGCATTCTAGTACTTTAAGTGTTTTTCCTCTCCTTTTTTCACGTTCAGTACTTGTTCCATTTTGTTCATGGTAGCCTGTAGCTCTTCTCGTTTCTCTGCGTTTATTATGAAGATCATGGAAGCTTTTATTAATGAAGACTTATTTATATCTAGTTTCGCAAAATTCAATTCGCAAATCCACTTTCGCGGAAACCCCCCCCCCCGCCCCCTTCATCT
>WURS02471587.1:0-29576 GCA_011762765.2 Rhinocypha anisoptera | reverse complement strand
GTTACAAAGCATGAAATGTATCTCTTTCTGGCTATATTTCTACAAATGGGGCATGACGTTAGAGACACGCTGAGAGAGTATAGGTCGACCCTAGAACAGTTTCACACTCCATTTTACGGCATGACAATGAGACGCAACCGGTTTTTACACATATTACGATTTCTCCATTTCAGCGACAATTGCAATGAAAATCATGATGACAGGTTGTGGAAAATTAGAACTGTCTTTGATAATCTCAATCACAGCTATGCCAAGTATTACAATCCGACTGAGCATTTGGCCATAGATGAAATAATTGTTCTTTTCAAAGACCGAGTAATGTTTCGACAATACATACCAAAGAAACACAAACGTTTCGGGATAAAAATATACAAATTGTGTGATAAGTGGTTATACATATGACATGAGAGTTTATTTGGGAAAAGACAGACTGACTGCGACGAAAGACATTTCAGCAACGCAAGCGACAGTGAGAGCATTGACAGGGAGAGTAGAAGGTGTTGGTCATAAGTTATATATGGATAACTTTTTTCCTCCCCTGCTCTTTTTGACGACCTAAAGACGAAAAATATTTTTTGTTGTGGCACTGTAAGATCAAATCGCAAAAGTATGCCAATGGATTTTGAGTGCAAGAAAAATAAAATGAAAAGAGGTGACTTGCGAGTTCGGGTAAGGCATGATTTGACAGCCCTGGTGTGGAAAGACAAAACAGAGGTATTCATGCTGACGAATATACATGATCCGCCGGGAGTGGGTAATTTCTGCAATGAGTGGGGAAAGGCCGTGAAACCAGTTCCCGTGGAAGATTACAACAGGCATATGGGTTATGTTGATTTGGGGGATAGAATGGGTACGAGTTACGACACAGCTCGCCGAAGCTGGAAGTGGACGAAAAAGTTATTTGCCCATCTTATAAACGTAACAGTCATAAACAGCTACATCATCCTCAGCTCTTTGGTTAGGAAAATGTCTCATAGAGACTTTCGGCTGACCTTGGTGAGAAATCTTATCGAGGCTGGGGTGTCAGCACTTCCCACCCCCCAAACATCACAGAGGGGAAGACCCAGCAGTTCAAGTGGGGAGAAACTAAGGCGCTTGGATGCAAAAGAGCATTGGTATTAAAACTACAATTGAGATCGGGTATTTTTTATATGATTACCTAAACCTTGAACGTAATAACACTTTTTATTTGGTTAAATTATCTCTCATAGTTCACCAAGTATATAAGATTAACAAAGTTAGTGCTCAGAAAATTTAAAGTACCAAAAGTAATCCGGGCAGTGAAGGTCGCTTTATGGGATTTAATTTGGGCATTTAAAGGTTAAATTGTGTAGTCATGGTTTCAAGTCACGTAGTACATATTGTGACTTTGAACATACAGGTGAATTATGTAGTCATAAAGTCATGTTATCCTAACACAAGCATGTAGTCTGTAATAGTTCTTATACACTTTAAATAAACTGTAAAATTAAAATATATTATAAAAAGAAGTTCATAAAAGCAAAATGATCAACCCAGTCACAAGGATGTCAAAATTTTCATAATAGAGTGAAATTTCACTGATAAAAGGTAATTATTACTTCTGTTTTCACTAGACACATTGTTTAGCAAAATTTAAATAGGTTTTTATATACTAATGTACATTAATTTTTTCAATTGACATTTAATGGATTGTGTCAATTAATACATTACATCAACATGCAGTTAAATGAAATTACTCTTTAAGTTTCTTTAGTTGAAGAGCGAAAGTTTGAAAATTATATGGACTTTATAAATTATATAAATATTAGATATTCATTGAGGTTTTTTATCCATTGCTTCCAATAGCAGGTTACTCATCTACCCAAACATTTTTCCTCTTAATACTTAGTTTTTATGAAATATTAGAACAATTTTGGATCGTGTAACATAACTGAGATAATGAGGAAAATGCTTTAGTGCTTAGTAAATACCTTAGGCTCAAATACTGTGGTTTTAAGTAAATGAATGTTGAATGCCCTATAAAGCCAGGCAAAGTTGTATACTTCACATGATTTCTACAAATATACATAAATTGACAATTTATTGGTGGTTATATGATGAATAGTATTGTAGAGGTAGCAAGCTGGGCTATGATGCCAATGATCCCCAGTTTGAGGTCCAGAGATGAAATATATTTTCTCGGGAATTGACAATGAGATAGTTCATAAAATTTCGAAAAAATCACAGGTGGAAGGCAACATTTTTCACTAGAAGGCAGTAGTGCCTTCTAGTGAAAGGATGTTCCAAAGGATTGTGCAGGTCAAAGCATTTCATTCAGCATCAACTACTGCAGGTGAGGGCAGGGGTGCAGTTATAAGAATCAACCACAGCATTGTACTGTGGAAGGCAACAGTAAACTACCAGTAAAAATGGATAAATGCAGGACAAGAATATGAAACCTGACCTGTGAGATCACTCAGTAAGTGGGAGGCTAAAAAGTACAAAGACAGAGATAACCAGGCTGGGGTTAGACATTGTAGCAGTCAAAGAAATAAATTTGGCTGGGGAATATGACTTCTAGAGTGACAGATAGATAATGACATACTTGGGACACAGCCAGAAAATTGCATGAGTGGGCATCATACTGAGTAAGGAATTCAATCCAATTCATGAATAAGTCATATGATAACATGGAATGGAACAAAATGCTAAAACGGCTGGAAAAACTTGGAATTGATTATAACAACAGAAGAGTAATCTACAGGCTCAAGTCTGACCTCTCACTAGGACTGTTCAACATATTCATGGAAGTGACAATGAAATAAACAAAAGGAAATGACAACAGAGGAATCAAAGTGAACAGAGAAGAAATCAAAATACTAGACATATTTAATGGATGACATCAAAGTTCAACCGATAACTAGTGTAGATTAGCTCAAGCTAAGAAGGCCCTCATAGTTGAGGAGACAACTGTACCCTAGGAAGCAATATGCGGAGCATGACTCTACGGATAAGGATATTGACTTTTGGAGAAGTCGGTTCTGTGGGCATATGCTGAAGATCAAGTGAAAAGTTACAGTGAGAAATGACCATGGCTTCAGAAGAATGGAAGAAGAGAAGCTAATATACGATAAGATGAAGAAGCAGATACATGCTGAGGCATAATGAATTTTTGAAGAATCCAATAGAGGGTTCCATGAGAAAGTCCAAGGAATGAATACATGACAAAAATTATAGGGGATTATGGAAAGAACTACAAGGGGAAAGAAGATTAGTATTACATAGGGAAGGGTGGGGTGGAGGCAATCAACCTTCAGATTGAAATACTAACGAATGATGAAGATTAGTGATCAATATATAAGAATTATATCTTACCCTCACCAGTCTAAAGTGGAATTTTGCCAAGCCTAGACTGTATTTCCCCAACTCATTCCTTTCTCACTCTTTTCTCCCCTACCTACCAACCTCCCCCCCGCCCCCTCTCTCAATATCAGTTTTTTCTTGTCAGAAAATCCTCTATCACTAACTCTATTATTTATTTTGAAGCTTATCTACATCTTCCTTTCTAAGACTACAAGTCAACCTAATAAAGATCGAAGATTCAGGCGTGATGTAGTGGAATTTTAACATGTTGAGTAAATTATTAATGCAATTTTCCACAAAAATATGTTTATTGCGACCAGGTTTCAATGTTACTACATCATCATCAGGTGATGATGTAGTAACATCAAAACCTGGTTGAAATAAGCATATATTTTTGTGGAAAATTGCATTAATAATTTACTCAAGTCAACCTAAGACTTTTACTCAACTTACTGGATCTGCTATTTCTACTACCAGTCTTCTATCACTCAACTTATATGCATTACCCATCCACTTCCTAATTTTTTGTTAATACTATGGCTAACCCACACTGACTATCATCCCCTATGCTACTAATTACTGTAAAATTGTAGCCCCCAATATTTTACCATAATACTGTAATTCCCTGTACTTGCCCTCACTTCTACTGGATTCGTCAGTAATTTATCTTTGATGACCAGCTACTTTCCATTGAAGAAACTGAATTCAACTTTATGAGTGACTTACTTGAAACAACATAAATCCCTTTTTACTGTGCTCTATTAATTCCAGCACAGTGTACTCATTCAGTCCCCTTTCTTGAGGAATTGGTTTCACAGCTTCTCTTTGTTTGGAGTGCAATTTCTCTTCATCTTCCGTGCCTGGTTCCACCTTTACTACTACCTGGAAGTTGAAAGAGAAGAATTTCATAGCAATGGTTTACTAAAAATGTCGTGAAAGGTCATGAAAAAAGAAATGTAAGGTCACATTCAGCAGACAGTCCCTCAAAGTCACTTTATATCATCATATGACTTGATATTGTATTATTAATGTGATCATCAGCTAAAATGCATTATAGCTAGGAAACATGGATCTATATTTACATTGTGACATTGAAGCCACGAGTAGTAAACGCTAGCCCCGAGGAGCGGCATAGCCTGATGTGAGACATTGGACTAGCTGCTCATGTCAGGCTAAAAACTCGGGGCTATCGTTAACTACTCGTGACTTCAATGTCACAATGTAAGGATAATCATGGCTTCAATGTCACAATGTAAGGTTGAAGAAATACTCAGTTGAGTATGGATTCCGCCTTGAACAATGGACCTATATGGTAATATACAATGCAAAGCTAAGAGAAAATAAAAAAATCTCAAAATAATATATTATAGAAAAAGATGGCAGTGTTTATAATAAAGGGTCCTTCAGAGGTTTAGTTTTACAGAAATTTACATTTTATAGAACATATTCCAATAATTCTTTCAATGTTCATGTTGTTAACAATTTTTTAATTTGTTTTATTTCAAATTTTCAACTAACATGAAATAAAATTGAATGTAATTTACTGTTTTTATTTGGTTATTGTACATCAAATCCTATACAGGTGTATTATATAGAGGTTATCTGCTAATTATATGTTATTATTTAAGAAAAGGATTAGGCTGGATAAGTATTCTCCTAAATTGTAAGATGTGACGTAAGAGTATTTAATTCATAAAATATAGGATTTTTTAAATTTCATGACTTGAAAACATTGAATTAAAAACATGTAATTACACCAAAGGTTAATGAAGCACATCACGCAAATTTTACAAGTGATATTTAATTTAGAAAAAAATCCCTTGTTAAATTTAGAGCAAAAATGAGTTTTTAATTATTTTTTATAGTAAATAATTAATAGCTGAGCATCCTGATGGGAAAATGTCTTGCTATTCTATGCCATTAATAAAACAAAAATATCCCAGTATCAGTATATACCAAACATCAATTACCTTATCATCTATACAATTTTTGACAGGAACAGAAGAGGAAGCTTCCCAACCAGGTTCTGTTTTAACTGAAATAAGAATGATTTTTTTATATAAGCATTAGCATGATCACAAATTGAGACATAAATGCAACATGTACCCTTTATAATTTCAAACCTAACCCTTTTGCACCGAACAACCAATATATTGGGTGTTTAGAATCATCCCCAGTACGGATTACCTTTTTTTTGGTCATTTTTCCTTTATTTTGTTGCACACTTGTATGCAGGGACTGTATACTAGTTTAGGGCTCCGGCACGAAAGGGTTAAGCTCATAAATAATTTAATCATAACATTATTCTTCCTCCCTCATCATGTTCTTAAATATTTACTTCGATAATGAGACTGATTACCCATTCAGAGAATACTGTTACTTTACTAGTTTCAAACAACATGAATTTCTAGATTCTGGAGAAATGGAAGTATTTGTGAACTATGTGTATAAAATGTGACTCAGTATGACATGATCAATGAGCACCTGCTTTTCAAAATTTTTTTTCAAAGATCTACTGAAGAAACGTCGAAAAAAACTAGTTTGATACTTTGAACTACTCAAACATTTTAAACAGTGAATCTGAAGAATGTGAAATTACTAAATGGAAGGCCTAAGTAATTGCATATATACATATATAGAAGACTTACAAATATGAATTTCCTTAATATAGAGGCATTTTTGAGATCAACTCATGATACTGCTTGAGATAATGCGATAACTCTTGACAATGCTCGTGATAACTTGAGTACTCCAATTTCTTGACTAAAATGACCATGGATACTAGGGAGCCACGGCATAAAAAAGAATAGTGAAGGAAATGGTTCTAGAATTAATAGAGAAATGATGACCAATCCAGTCACAAATACTGATTTACAGGAAAAATAATACAACCTGAAGTAACAAGAGAAAATAAACATTTTTATATTTAAAAAACTATTTAATTTAGCATATTTTGTTGTTAAATTACAATTGAAGTTGATACAAAAATTACCCAATCTAATTAGAAAAATTCACTAATATCAGTCTGTGATAATGTGAATGTGTCTCCTTAATAAACTATCATGAAGGTGATGAAAAAGGGAGATGTTATTTCACCTATAACATTAACTAAGACTAGGCATTCTTACAGTGTTTAATAAGTAAATTTACTTTGGATATAAAACAGACAGACAAAAAAACAAAGTCAAATGTTATGTGACTAGATATAATCATTCATATTATGAAAAATGAAGTTTGTCTAACCTAGATAAGGAAATGGGAGAGTAAAGGTTCACAGGAAAGGACATAAGTAATAAAAAATCTCTTTCCAATCAAAGATTTTGAGCCGAGAATCTCAGTTCCTTCACCAGACACCTATTTACAAGAAAATAACACCATTGACATAAAAAAATAGATTCAAAAAATTATACGTCATATAGCTTTTCCTTGGAAAACACTAAGACTGAACAAAATGATGAGAGTAATGAACAATATTGATTTATTAATGAATTGACAGCGTTTTAAATGGACTATTCACCAACTGGATAGGTAGGTAGTTAGGTGACTCAGCATAGGTGCTTCTTGAATTTTTTAATACCATTTTCTCCAAATTTATCAAATACCATGTTTTTAACGGACAATGCAGCTTCATATATAAGTCATTCCATCACTTTTCCTAAGAACTTATGTCTTAAATGTAATCTTTATAAAGTAATAATTTCTCTTAATAATTTTTTGAGAGATATTTCACAGAAAAAACTTTTTAAAGATTTTTTCCATCAAATCTTTCCAAGTTCTTTCTTAAGTTAAAAGAATCATGATAATGATAAATAACATGGAATAGAGTTGAAAATATTGACATAAGAAATAGAGTAAGCTGTTGTAACTCCATGCTGTGTAGTAGTAATAATAATTGATGACATCTACCACAGTGACTACTGTGCTTTTATTTCACAGATAAATAAAGATTATTATTAAGGATTGGGGGAGGTACCTATCCTGTCATTATACAGTAAATTTTCAAGTCACTTCAGCAAATCAGGGAAAATTATGTGCCATTAGATGTAATCCTGATTCATGCAAAGACAAAATAGTTTTCAAAGTAAATAGGCACTGAAAATGTCAAAGCAAGTTCAAGCTGGATTATAGTTTTTAATGAAAGCAATGGTTTTACCATGAATTAAGCTTGAGCTGATAGTGCATCTGTGGATGCACAATTGATAAAGATGTAGACTTGTGAGTCATAGACTCAAGTGGGTACTACATAATGGGCCCATTTCAAATCCCAGCAATGTCTTTGGACGCAAACTAAAATGCAAGCAGTGATTTTCTGGGTAACATCTTTCTTGGAAACTATAGGTGGTACTGGTGAAGGTAACTGTCTCCTCTGCTTGATCTGAGAAGAAAGCTCTACCCTCAACTATGAAAATAACCATATGGTAGAAAAATGTGAGTGATGGAGCCTGTGCATAATAGATGCACAACTCTAGTGAATTTGAAGGATGTATTGCTTAAAAAAAAAGAGGAAATGGGTATTTTATAATATGGATTCATTATAAAAAAACAAATATTTTATCCTGATATTTGATAAACTATTATTTATACAATTACTTAATAGGGAGACATTAATAATATAAAAAACTTCTGGGAATATTTAGGAGCATGCAGGTAAAGAATAATGAATAAAATGTAGAGAATATTAGTACTACAGAACTATAACTACTCCAGTCCCCTAATTTCTTTAATTAAATTTGAGATTACTGAAAATGGATAATAGAGAAATGATTACAAAAATCCAAAAATACATAGTTGTTACTGAATAATTTATATATCTATCCCAAAGATCTTTCACTTTATGGTTGTAAGTGCTTAAATGAGAGGTTTCAAGACTTATCTGATCCATACTTCATCATTGAGCAATCATCAAAATTAAATATCAAGGTGGGTTGGCGACCTTCGTAAATTTTCATTTGAGAATATGCTTAATCACTGAGAGCATAATCTAACAATAGCATTCTAGATAGTTGATGAATGTATTATTTGCAGTTTCAATTCATACCTGCAATTAAATAAATAAGTTTGTCTGTAGAAAGTTTATTTTGCCCTATTATAACACTGCCATCTTAGTTTTATGTCAATGTAATCACTTAGATGATATAGAAGTTCTACAAAATCCAATATGATGTATTTGCACAAATGTGTATGTACCAGACCTGTTATAGATTTAAATGAGGAGAACCATTAAAGTATCTGATCTCATTCGTGAACACTAGCTATTAAAATTCAAGAAAAATACCTAAATACATCATGTAGTAAAGTAATTGGATATTTGCCCAGATAGTGAATAGGTCCACGATTAAATTCCATACAAAGGCACATTTTTCTTAATGATGATGAATCTTGCACTTTTACTCATAACCCTTTTCATGATTGTTGTGAATAGAGCTTAGTGAAAAATATTATTCATGTTATTTACTAGTGACTTAACATTCATGGTTTTTAGCCAACAAAAATGTTTAAAAATTCTGAGGTTGAGTAAAATATATTGATACATCTATACAATCAACAAGGAAATGGAATAATTAATAAAGGATAAACAAAGGCATTCATGTAAAGTATGATATATAATTGTTTAATTCAAGCAAGGCATGGAAAGGTAAACAGGAATATCATAATAGAAGAGTACTAGTACACATAACACAAAAAATAAGCATTCTATGGAGGTACCATGTGAAGAAATATTAGAATGTAGTTTTTGGAAAGGAGCCAGAGTTAATAATCCTATCTAATGATGCTCAAATTAGCTCAAGGATGACTACTGAAGAAAATGATGATGATGGAATATATGGTAATGATGATCATCTATATCTGGTGATTTTAAACTTACTTTTTTTCATTAATAGGCATCAGGTTTATGAGGTAGTGAAAATAAATTTCAATTAATTGAAATGATAACACAAATGATGATGATACCCCAACTCTTATCAAATGCTGCACCTTGAGTTGAAATCCAATTAAGATGACTATAAGTAAAACCTCCATAGACTAACGTATTTTTTCAATTATATGAGCGCTATAATTCTTGGTTTAATGCAAAATGTTTTCTAATGCAAGTAAACTGAGGTTTTACTATAAATATTTTAGCCCACTGACTTAATATTACTATTCTGAGCTCCTTGGAACTTCAAGAAACCTTGATTCCATCAAATTGGGAATGTGATAAGTATTTTTAATTTGCCAGATAATCTTCATTGAATAATGCAAATTATTACATATGTTCTATCAAAATAGGTCAAATATGAATGTCGGACTCTCAAGCCCAAGGTTCAGTGTTTTGCTGACTTTGAAATTTATCCTTTAATTAGTTATGGATGTCTTATGCTTTGAAGTCAATGGGCTAAAAGAAATTTGATGCATCAAATCTCTCCAGGGAATCATTTTGGCAGCATATGACTTACTTTTAAGCAATCCCTTATCATCTTCCTCCTTGATGCCTTCCAATTTAATATTATCTTCCACTGGCTCTTTTTTAATTTTCTTTCCTGAAATTTCATTGAAAGGTAATAAGCAGGCAGCATGCAAATCACACATTAGAGGATTTCAAGCTTCATGTCATTAGGGATGTGCATTCAGGGTCAACTACTCTTGGTATATGGTGTACAAACAAATATCATGCCTTTCTACAACAAATATTTTGTAGTTTCTTGTGAAGGGTTTATGGCGATAGCACAATAAATCTCTCTCATTCCTGGTAAGAGTGAGAACTAAGATCAGGATCAAGTAATTTGACATAAACAAACAAGAAGATATCACTTGTTACAACTCCTGCCATCAGGTTCATGTTGTGTAAAAAATTATGGACATTTAAAATCAAATGCTGTAAATAATTCATTTTCAATGAGAATACAATAATATATATATATATATACACGTATATACAAATACATTATATATATATCTATAAAAAAATGTTAAGAAGATAGACAGGAGACATACAGGAACACAAGAGAGAAATGGCACAATTTTGGCTGGCAATACCCCAGCATTGCCATATTTACCACCAATTTACTCATGTTTAAAATAAGTTGATAACCTTGAAGTGACTTTTATCCAGAAAAAAGATCATATTTAATTTTCATTAAAAAAGCATTTTTGCAACATTTTTTTAGCTAACTAGATTTTAATAGTACACTGGTATATTTTCACTGCAAAAATTGAAACGAAGTAAAATCAAGTACGAAAGGTTATAATTTCTCATTCATAGAAAAATTTTTAATTAATTTTGGCTCTGTTTCCCAACAGTGAAAGTTCTTGAATTTGGGAGTGGCTGCTTTGTTGTTCTGGCCATTCAGTCTGCACCAGTTAAGCACTGGAAGTATCAACAATTTCATCCAAATCATCATCAACAGCCATGATCAATGCTCACAGACTTCTTACGTCAGTCTATGTATTTTGCTCTCATGTATGTTGTTACTTTTCTATTTTTGCCTCGTTATCCATTGCAATTCAACTTCTACAACCTGCTTCTCCTCCCCTACTGGATCCATATCTTTTATTTTCTTTCTTCCACTTTTCTAGTATGAGGATACATATTTTGTAGATGAATTATGTACCACTGCCAACAGCTCTTCAGGGATTAGTATGGATTAGGATAAATATTACCATCATATTTTCCATTCTTAAAGCCATTTCACCCTCTAAAAATAAATTCACTTCAACTCAATACAACAGGGAAGCATTAATATGGTAGTTAAGATCATTTCACCAGTGAAAATCAATGCATTATCATGGATTAGTCCTTGATTTGACAGATGAGTTTGCTGACCTTGTAGCGATGACAAAAATCTGTACTGCTGATTCGAATCAGACAGTATGACATAGCACAAGTTGATTTTGGAATTAAGATGCTTAAATCATATGATGATTCAATGTGCTTATTTTTCTGATGAAGTAGGTTATAAATAATTTCATTTATTTAAGACAAACTAAAAGGAACATAACAAGTTAACACCTTCATTGGTCACATGCCTTTTCCTCCAATGTTTTATATTCTTGTAGTATGTTTCCAAACTGATATTACATCATCTCTGGAAACTTCCAGCTTAAAATCCCAGTCGAGTCATTTTCTGGTTACCAGATCCTCCTTGGAAGTAGCTGGTGGCACAGGACTGGCCTCGTATCCTGATGCTTAAGTTATTGCCTGCCTATAGTACTAGGTGAGCTCTTCCACCATCCATTGATCCAAACTTAAAGTGGAAAACTGTGAAGTATGTGCATATAATTGGTGAAAGATTCATGCGCACAAGATCAGAATAATTACAGATCTTCAAACAAATTCATGCAGTGCAAGAATTACTAGATGTTCCATTAAAGAAGTAATGAATTAGTATCCGATCCTTCATAGTACAAATCACATCTTCAATTTCTTAAAAAGGAAAAAGGTGCAACCGTAAGGAGATAGAAAAATTTTTGCTGAGGTAAATAAATCACCATTCCTGAAATTGGGTCCGGAAAACATGGTTCACTCCATTTAGTTGAATAGTCTGAATCACAGCATTTTGAATTTCGGTAGTAGCCACATTGTTATTCATGAAACACAGTAATGTTCCCTACCATTTGATTGATTACTGTAGGGAACAGGGTCTTCAAATGAGTCATTTGGGCAAGCAGATGAATCTGAAGAAACCATTCTCAAAAGGGTCAAAGAACAGCTTGCCCTTGAGCTGTTTCTGTCACTTCTACATTGTGTATGTACTGTCTGGCATCTTCCTTGCCAAAACATATTTTGAGATTCAGCACATATCATTTTTCACATTGTTTCACAGGTATTATATGCACAAAGTCTCGCCATTTATTTCTGTTTATTTATACTCTTCCCATCTCATATCTCATTTCTCCACCATTGATCCTACAGTCTCTATCTATTGCCCTATTATGTTACACATACTATTTAGAAGACAAAATACTCTTATTAAATATGTCCAATGGGATTTTACATTGGCTGAACTAGTTCCTTATTTACTGAGCACAATAGAAGAGATGGACATTTCATGCTGGGAGTTCTCAGTATGCCAATGTAAGCACAGAAGAGAAACATACATGCTGGCACATGGATTTCCATAAAAGGTTCCTTTCACTGCAATGATACTGTTATGTGCCATTGTTCTTCATTTTAAATTCTTCCCCATTATCCTAACTAATAGAAAGCTGGATGATTTAATCCCTTCTGCTTTCCAAAGATTTCAAATAATTTCTTTCAGCTTTTTTTTGATAGAACAACTGTGTTCTTGCCCTTATTCGGTAACAATAGTATTGACATTATATCTTTTTCTGCCCGAACTATTATCTAAAACCAATGCCAAAGACAAACATTTTCCTTATGTCAATTGATAAAGTATTTTTCTAGGGTCTTACCATTTTTTCGGAATTTAATGACACATTTGACTGGCTCTATGTGATTTAGACACTGTAGTGTATAATTCCAACTGTAAAGAAGGTCTTATTTACAAAGTCATAAATGGCTCCATTAAGACCAAACCTTAACATTTCTTAATAAGTACTTACTAGCATTGCTGACTTTTAGCCAGTGAGAATACACGATTTACCTCAGAAATGTGTGAATTTCAATAAGTTTAACATGAACCCAGTTTTGAATATCTTTACTTATTCTAAACAGGTGTCAAGGAATATCTTTTTCAAATTGACTCACGCTCTTTTATGAGGGGTAATGATATTGGTCGAAAGTTTTCATCCGGGGCAATATTGGGGTCATCCACAAAATTACAGCTCATTAGTGCCTCAAGCTTAAGGTCTTCTTCCTTCTTGTCAACCTTTTCATGGCGCTGTCAAGTAAACAGAAACAAAATATGTAGCACAGAAAATTCATAGCAGATAAAAAAAATGTTTATAAATAAATTTTCCATACCTCTAAGTTTAGCCTTGTTTTTGTAAGAGTACTTCCTCCGGAGCTTTCCCTGGAATGTGAGTGGTAGTCATTTGCATGATACCTCTTAGCACCCTCAGCAATGCCTTCACCAAAGACACTTCCTGGTGTCTGAAACAAAACAATAAAGTAAGTGAATATATAATTTTAATATTTCTAAAGGCTATACAGGTTTCCCTTTTCAAACAGGTAATCTGATAATCCATCATATCCCAAGCATCCCACTCACACCTAATAAATATAACATTGAGCTTGAAACCATAAAAGCAAGAGCTACAAGCAATGGTAAAAAAGTTTGGTTGACAAACTAATAAAGAAAAATAGCTATTAAACAAATCTCCCCTATAGTTCCTTAAGAGCTGCCATTTATACTCTTACAGTCATTTATACTTTGACCCTCGCCAAACTTTGTAATGCCAAAGATACAGAAGGCATTTTTTAAAACCCAGGAGTGTACAAACTAAATTGTAATGATCACAGTGCAGTTTAAATTGGGCAGACTGGTAGAAACATATAAAATGTACTAAAGAACAACTCAGATCTTTCAAAAATACTGACTCAACCTTGTTTTTTTTCCATGGATTTAAATGACCATAACCAAAACAGCCACTCTGTCCATATGAAGTGTTACAAATGCTGCAAAAGGTCTACAATTAGACCCCATTAACAGATCAAGATCATTTAGAGATTCATCTAACTGAGTAATTCTGTCCAATGAAAAAATTTTCCCTATGCTTCCCCATTACTCTCTACACAATCATACCTGAAAAACAATGACATACTCAACCTCTCCCCTTCCACAACCCCTCCACCACAATCCCCTAACTCTCCTGTAACCACTTCCATCAAAACCCTCACAACTTAGAACCTATCCATTCCCTGAGTTCCTTGCTTCACACTTCCACGTAACTACAATTCTACATACTGGTTACTGGTTCCATTTTGAATTCCCTTGAAAAGTACATTGAAAGTATGGAACTACAACAGCATTAACAGGAAATTCTTTGTAAGGAAAATCTAGTATTTCAGCAAAAATGCCAAGGAAAAGAAGAGATTAACACTATGAAAGTCATGAGATACCTGAATGAAAACACGATTATTCCTTGCCCCTCCTCTTCCTCCACCTCTCGAGTCCCATTTGCCTCTTTTTCCTCTGCTCCCTTGCTTTGAATTATCATCCCCGGAATTTATATCCCTGAGAAATTAAACAAAAAATGTTAATTACAATAGAATAGCACCACGATGAGCATATTTTAATTAATGCTGATGCAATACACCAAAGACAGAATTTTTAAACGAAATCTTAAAACTTGTAATGACATAACTACTAGGAGTCAAAATGAAGTTTAAAAAGCAAGGAACAGTTAATAGTAATTTAATTGATTCAAAAACACAATTTCTTGTACCATTTTTGACATCTGTGCCAATCATGGAACATATTGGCTTTACTATCCCAGATATCAACTTGAGGCAAGGATTTGGGTCAATGCTTTAGGGAAAAAGTTAATTCTAACTTGTGATTCATCATATACAATAAGGGAGGATGGGTAGGTAACAGCATAAATTTTAATCCTCAAAATTTTCTTTCTCCTAAATTAACATAGAACAAACACACACCCACTCCAATAAAAATGCATCCATATGATCATATACCATCACTTTAAACTGTTAAATTCGTGCCAGCGTATTGTTGGCAACAAATATTGTACTCACGATGAATCGTTCCTGCTCCTCCTAGCAGCTACATTCGGGGCAAATTTCTTCTTAGGTTTGGATGTAATAGACAAAGGTTTGGGCAGACCCAAGGTAAGGTCCCGAGGAGGTTTGAAGGATGGCAGTCTTATTGGTGAAATAGTGGGGTTGGCTCTACCCTGCATTGCACTTGCATTGGGTGTGCCATTTTCTAATGGCCTCGTGCTTAAGTCCTCCTTTCTGAGGGCCATTACCACGACTTCCCAAATTTGAGGCAAATAGAGTTACAAAATCCTATTGTAATTAAACAAAATTTTAAAAATCATTTGAAAGACGAACAGAGTAAGTGGAGAGACTCTTTATTAAGAGTATCTTCACGACATCAGGAAATGAAGCACTATAATTTAAGTGACTCTCGAAACTATCTTTAACATATTTAATTTACTCAAAACCCTTACAAGGTTATTTGTATTATTTGGTCTAGAGATTAAAATGTTTTGACCACGTGTGACAGACATATATATCAGAGAGCTTAAAAACAATTTGTTCCAGGAAATACTATACCTATTTTATGCATCCCGTGATTAGTTGTTTAAAAAATTCTATATGCTCATCTTTGTGTTAGGAAACTAAAACTTGATCGGATTCAATGCATTTGTGATTGCGTACGAAACGACAGAGTAACAATCAGCGCTGTATTTCAGTATTACCAATGGTAGTCATTTTCCTTTTTGGTTTGGAGATACTTTAGTAAGCGGTAGGTTTGAACGGAGGCCTTATAAAATGGTCTTCATACGGCTAATCGAAAGCGAAGGGAGCATATATTTAGTGAGACCATATGTTCTCATTAATCCACGGAGAAATAAATAATCACAACATAGTCTAAAAGTTGATATTTGAGACCGAAACAGCAATACTTATTTTTTTAGTTTACTTTTTATATAGATTCTTCTACCATGAAACTTTTCTTCAGAGTACAAAATATATCTTTAAAATATCCTCAAATATGAACATAATATATTTTTATAAAAACTATAAAGACTTTATACATAACAGCATTTGTAAGGAAATTAATATGTTAAAAAGAACCTAAGGTGAAATTAAGCATTCGAGTTTGTTAAACGCCATCTTTTAAGGAATCTCGGACGAATAATATTGGACTGTGGATGAATCAGGCGAATGATAGTTAATTTTTCCTAAATGAATTTATGGAAATGATAGTTGCATTCCCAGAATTGTCTTAAAAGCTGAATTGAAGTAAAAGTTGCATCACAAGACTGCTGTTGCGCTCACTATCGTTGCTCCCGTTACCAAATGACCAAACGCACATATCAGTATTCGATATAATCGTAATAGCATGAAATACTAGACATTCCAGCACCACAACACGGGTAATATATCATTTTAATCAATCGGAGTCCTTAAAATGTCAAATAATAATGCCGATTATATTTAACCATCCTAAGTTGGCGACATTGGGTACGTCAATTTTTGTTTTGAACGACGTATTTTCGGCCCGTGGTTGTTTACGAGGTGAAGATAAAGTGGAAATACTCTGGTTGATTAAAATTTCGCCCGGTTTAAATAAAGATGACTTCTGTTCCTGAACGTAAGTTAAATAATCTGAAATTCAAATCAATAATTGGAGCACTAAATTGGTTGTTGTACATGTTAAGTTCGATTAGCCTATTGCAGAACAATTTTTAAAAGACCTTGTTTTCTGGGTACTTCCTAGTTTGTTCCGTGTTGTGCTCTAGAAATCGTAGTAGAGCTTCTCTTCATGAAAGTTTTTAACAAGAATTTAGGGATGTTCAATGAACAGTAGGTTTTTGAGCGAACTGATTAAAAACTTAGAATAATTTTTGTTTCAGATTGTCCTGGAACTCAAAGTGAGAGCGCCGGGAAAGAATCTGCTTGTCAGGGATGCCCTAATCAATCCATATGTGCTTCCGGAGCTGCTAGAGGCCCAGATCCCGGTAATTTGTTTCAACATGGATTTTAAATAATGTAGAAATAAATAATTTTCGGGTGCCTGTAAAAAGTATAAATTTCCACATGAATAGGTAAAAATATAGAAAAGTTCCCAACTAGTAATGATTATTTTCAAGTAATTAAATAGTAGTTATAAGTAATCAAGGTCAGTAATAATCCTTCATCAGATAATTAATTGAAATCTTTGTATGTTATCTAGTCTTACATTGGTGACGGCGTTTTCAACCAAATACCATGTTATTTTATTAGTTAATATCATGAAATTGATATTACACAAATGAATAATTTACAAAGGAACAACAGTTGTTGAACTCTGATAATGACTGCACGGTGTGTTTTCTTACTTCAGGCAAACCTATTTGAATATTTGACTTATTTTGGCAAACGACTGATGATTAAGTACGCCGTATCACTTCTTCTCAGGGTGTGTATTTCTTCTGAAAATATACGTCATTACATATAAGCCAATTCCCGACCGTAATACGAATCGCTTATTTTTGTTGGTGGTGACAAACGTTTTTAAGAAGACGTGTGACGAAAAAAGTTCTTCCCCATCTCAGTGTGTTTACTTGAATCACTCTCAACACTTGATGTTATGAAGTTAGAATTGTGTCTTGCGCTTGATGCTTTCCTCTACAGTATCTCAAAGTTTTCTGCTGTCTACTACATTTAAAAAAATTAAATGACACATCAGTTCTCTTTTACTTAACAAGATGATACCTATTGACACTCATTCTTTTCGATTTTAGCATTTTTATGAATCTAAAATTTATATAATATAATATAGAATATCAATTTGGAATTCAGAGAAGAATGATTCAATTTTTGGAAGATAGACGAGAGATATTTTTATGTTTAAAATTAATTTGAGGGAATTTTCTAATGACAAAGTTAAAGATGTATTTTTAAATGTTATCAGGAGAAAGGGTAATGATGAAGAGTAAAGGATGGAAGAGTGGTAATGTTAAATGGAATAAGATGGGTATATTGCCTTGGCAGAACTCATGGAGACGTAGAAGACAAGAAAAGAATGAGTTGAGGAATCATATAGCAAGGACTCTGAATTTCGATTTACAAAGGGAATGTATGTTATGTGAAAACAGTATGCACCCATATATTCTAGGTAGAGGACTTGAGTTTACATCAAGGAAAAATGTAACAAGGCAATGGGGGTAGATATTATTCCAATCGAATTACTAAAGTGTGTGGTAAAAAGTGACAGTAGAGAGTTTAGTGCGTAAACAGTGTTAACCCTCTTTTTTTGTCACCTATTTTATCTAGTACCACTGCAAAAAAATGATGAAATTCTAAATAAAATGTAGGTTTTGAGAAAATATATTGAAAAATAATTTACATAGATGTCAACATGTTTATTTTTTATTTACATTTAAGTGATTGTATTATAAAGTTTTCCTGTGCAAGAACACAGTTATAATAATTTTAAGTGTGGCTCACAGTAAATGGTTGTGTTGATGTGTTATTTTTTTCCAAAAACTCTGGAATCATGTAACAGTTGAAAAAACTTCCACTGTCATTATATAATACCCATTTGTTTGAATATCAGTTCGCTGAACATTTCGTAAGTATGATATCCTTGGTCACTACCGATGTTGCTCATGTGATGAAATCAATCTTATCTAGAATTAAATAGTGTGAAATGTTACATGGTTTTTTTATTCTTGTAATCATGAATTTTCATAAAGTTGAACCTGATGGCCACCTTATACGAGGAATGAGCTCTTGGATGATCTCATGGAAAATTATATTTACTTGTATAATGGAATCATGCAATGAAAAGTGGTTTTACACAGTGCATGACAGTGGATTAAGTCCGTGAATTAAATCGGGGAGGGATCTCTGGAGAATGGATGTGAAGTAGCATAATTTTTGACTCCCATCAGCCACATGCCCACTATTTGCACAATGCAAGCAACTGTGCAGGTGTTATGCTTGGGACTTTATATCAGCACTTGAATAATACAATAATTTCCACTTCTAGTTTTCTGGCTAACTGTCACACAGGGCTTGATTAAATGATTCCACACACAAAATTTTTACACTGTGTCTACTTTAATATGTCTCTACATAGGTTGCCTTTGGGGTCACCTAAAGCTCCGAATTGTTTTTAAGTGATGTATTATTATAACATTTTTTCTTTTTCTGTGGAGCAATACATTTTTTTCTTTCTTCTTTTTCTTTCTTTCCTCTTTGTCAGTGCTTTGAGTAATGACAACATGATTTTTTTATCTTCTAAGCAGTATCTCCATAATTCACATAACAAACATGACTGATGTGAGCTTATTATGCTTTCAGGATAAGAAGAAATTAGAATTTATTCTAATTTCAGAGAAATTCATTGCTGGTAGTCAAGTATTTTTAAATAGCTCACATAAAATATATCTTTAGGCAACAATCTTAGATTATTCAGTGTTCGATTGTGTATTAACACCTAACAATAGATGTACAGTGATACCCAATGGTAATCCATTCCAGGATTATCGTTGTTAACCAAAATCGTCATTATCCAAGGTATCATTTCCCACAAGTAATGCTAATCGATTAATTATTTTGGATTCCTCCCCACAACCATTGTGCATGTCAAATTGTAGATAAAATTCATTTAAAAGTCATAAAAATATGGTGAATGTCATTTGCTCACGTATATTTGATACCAAAAGTTATCATTAATAAAACGAATAGTTCATGAATACAGTTTTTAAATGTCTATCTTCACAGTCATAAACCAAAGCCTTAGTTGTTACCCAAGCCATTTTTTGCATACAGCAACAATTCGTTAACCAAGTACTTGATCAACTATAATTCAATAAAATATACTGACATTTAAAAACATGAAACTGCTAACAATACCATGAATTCAAGATTCATTGGTGATACAGCAGAATATGCAGTAGAAGATAATAATAATTTTAATAACATTATTGATCTGTTTGTCACCAGCGTGACATAGAACATGGTCATGCAAAAAACATTGTTTTAAATAAATAAACATCACATAAATATATCCAAGTAGACAAAAAGAGTGCATTAAATGAAATTAATATCCCTCTTACAGATTATCATACATAAATTCGTTAATGCTATAATAGGCCTTACTTAATAACAAGATTTTCAATTCGGCTTTAAAAGCATTTACTGTAGAGGTGCTTTTCATGTTTGTTGGCAGTTTATTATAAATGATAGAGGCCTTGTGGTGGGAGCATCTTTCGGAGACAGTTTATGGCTGATGTAACTGGTGGACATTCTACCTCCCACGTGCTGTGTAGCCATGTACAGTTGTGTTTGGTAGAAATACATTAGTGTTATTTTTTACTAGCAGAGCGCAATGGAAAATATGAACGCAAGGTAGTGTCATAATTTTGTAATGATGAAATATTGGTCTACCAGTGATTCTAATGGATGGCTTTGGCAATAGCTTTCACAGAGCTCTTTTGCATAGAGAAAAGGCCTTATAAGCTTCACTACCGTTTCCCCAGAAGATCACACCATATGGCAATAAAGTGTATTTTGTCATAGTATAATGATTTTAAGATTTCTACAGAGGTGGTTTGGACAAGTTTCCTTGTCATAAACGTTCCAGTGGCCATTTTATTGATTATGTCATTGATGTGAAGTTGTTTGGTGCAATCCTTTATTTGTTCTTGTGTAGTAATGATGATATGTAGAGTCCATCGGTGCATACTATGAGATATTTTTCTTGGTATGCATGATGATAATCAATGTAATATGTATGCATGGTTTTTCGAACAGACATCGTTTCTTAAGCAAAGGATGATTAGGTGCATTGTAAAGAGCATTGGCTTCTAGGCCTAGTGGCTAATGTGGCTCTTTTGTTTGTGAAATACATTAATGGCGTTAAGGGAATATCTCCAATACAGGATGTTAAATATCATGTTGGAATGAAATTCACTGTAATAGACATTGGAGGAGTTGTATGTATGCCTTATGCTTCTGATGAGGTGGCAGCAATAATTTCCATATTCATGAAACATACACTAAAAGATTTCAGAGGGCTTGATATCATATGGAACACTTTCCAGCCATTTGTGGAAATCGACAATGGGCTTACCATTCATTCAAGTTCTTTTTTTTTAAATAGGAGTTCTACTTGTACAACAGAGCCTTTCTTCAGTGAAGCACAAAATTCTGGTTCTCTCTGGCAAGGGAGGAGTTGGAAAGAGTACGTTCTCTTCTCTTTTGGCTCGAGGACTTGCTTCGGATATGGATAAAAATGTTAGTACCCAATCATATTCCTGTAGTACTCCAAACAAAATAACATTTAAATTTATTAAGGTCATAAAAATAATTTATATTCATGTTGCAATAAAAATTCTTTTTGACACTTTGGCCTTTCATTTTGTGATATGATATGACATTTTTACAGGGGTTAATGTTCTGATTCTAGTCTGTTCAAATTTATTCAAATCCTTGTGACAATTTCATCTTTTATTAACCTTTATTTTGTGGAGAAATTTTATTTTCAACCTTGATTATGTTCTATTAGAGTCATAAGTTTCTTGTAAGTAATTATGTATTCAGACAAAATTGACTATTAGTAGGACATAGCGCAATTACTGTAAATATTGATTTCAGTTATCCAAGTATTGATGACTTCTCAAAAACCAGAAAGGGGCAGTACAAATTTTAATGATGTAAATGTAGAAATTGAATAACCATGAATATACCATGTACTTTTCCACAGAATTCCACCCGACTTCTTAAATATGAGAAATTGAATATTGGCAGCGTATATCCTAAGTACCATAGTTATTATAACTAAGTATTAATTTCTGCTATTTAAGTCTTAATAACATCATGAAACAGTAAGGAGCAGTCTATTGGTAAACATTTAAAATTTGAATATGCATTGTTGTAAATGAACCAGTTCTCACAGGAATTTCACATGTGGTAAATATGTTACTTACACATAAACTCTAATTGCATGCTAAATACCCCTACCACTTTATCACAGGATATGATTGTGATCCCATCCATTCACCATCCACAGTTTTTAACCCGAAGTTTGTTATTGATAAGACATGATCTATGTCTCTATGGTCAATTTCATGATACATAGGATTGCTCTCTTAGAATGCAATATGAAATCTCGTTTTTGAAATGTGCTCGGATGTTCTATTATAATACATGTAATCTTTGTAAGGCCATTTGTATAATATTTGATTTTTAAATTAATATTTATTGGTCCTGTAATTTTATAGAAGTAAAATATAAGGCAAGTCACAAGAGTAGAAAAGCAGATCATCATTACATTGGCTTAAAAATATGAAGTGGTACACATATAGGTATATTTTGCTAATTTAAATACATTCAATTAAATTTAAGTAAAGTTAAAATACAGTATCATGTTTATTACAATAAGGACATTTTAATTGACTTATGTTATGGCATAAATCTGATGTTAATTTAAATATAAATTACAAAGTTATACAAAACTGATATTATTAATTTTTCCATATGAATAATCTCACTTCCGTATTGAAAAATAAAATTTCAGGTCATCAGTTAGGCTAGGCCATGCAAATATTCACTTAAGTAGTAGAACAGTTTCTCCTGAAGGAAATTTTATTTGAATGCAGCCAAAGATTTAACTTCTTTTATCTGGCAGGGCAGTCTGTTAAATAGTTTGATGCCCTTTTTCTTAGGACCAGAGCTTGTTGCATTTGTCCTAACATTATTTTGATGGAGATTACTATATCTCTGAGTCTCATTATGATGGAAGTCTGCATTTACAGAAAATTTGGACAAATTTTGACAAACATATATCACAGAGAACATGATGTGTACACTAGGGAGAGTATTTAAATTTGCAATGATTGGTTTTGATGGGGAATGATAGTTTTTTTTGATAATCCTTACTAATCTTTTTTGTGTTTTGAAAATCATTATTGTATGTGTGGAAGAGCCCCAAAGTATTATGTCATATGTCATTTGTGAGTAAAAAAATACCATAGTATAGGATTAATAGGACATCAAGGCTTACTGAACTGCACAAGGTTTTCGCCAGATAACACATTTATATGCATAATATACATTTATATAACATGATATGGTATAATAGAATATAATGTAATGTAATATTTATTGGGTCTCTTCTGTTATAAGGTGATATAACTCATAATTTTTTAATAATTATATTAAGATCTTTCAATAAAATAGGTACATACATTATTGTATTGAAATCATTTTGTAGCATCAAGAAATACCCTTGATATGACTGAGCAGCAAAAGAAACAACAAAAACAGAATGATATGAATTTTAGAAAAGTTTGAATTGGTTCTTTTCATTAAAGGTTGAGTGTTGCATTAGTGAGTTTCATTTAGAATACTAAATAATGTATACTGTTTATAATGTAAATGACAATGTTCCATAAATCACTTATTAATTGTGTATAAAATAGATGTCACTGGGTGGGAGGAGTGAATATAAGTTAATTGGTAGATGAATATATTATAGTGGAAAATTTAATTTTTGTTGATTATTTTTATGCCACTAGGGTTTTTTTTAGTGAATGCTAGTGGGCAAATATTAATTGGCTCACATTTGATGCTACGTTAATATTTGATAATACTGGTATGATACTGTTTCAGTCATTGATTTGAGAGCACAATTATTTTATGAATGGGGAAAATATCTCCTGAATGTATCCTAATGTCAAAAATTTTTGCCTTGTTAATAGGTCGGTATCCTGGACATTGATATATGTGGCCCCTCAATCCCGAGAATAATGGGTGTCCTTGGAGAACAGGTGAGAAGTACATTTATGATTAATCGTAATCAGTGCATTTGTAAGTTGTTGAATGATTAATTCATTCTTTCTGAACATATTATGCCTATATTATAGATGTTTTAATCATTTATCTATTTATATGTTCTACATTTATTCAGATTCACTTATCTTTTCTTTGTCTAAAATGTCATTGTGCTAGTCATACAAATGCTATTCTGAGTATTTCATCTATTATTATTTATCTTTATTGTTTAAAGCACTGACTTAATTTTATGAGAAATAATACATATTAATATTTGTACCAATGATGTATGCCATAAATTTGTTCTTTGTCTCTATTTGTACACATTTAAGTGGTTTATTAATTAAATGTTAGAAAACGTCACCTTTTATTTGTGCTCAGTATGGATTTTTTTCCCTCTAATGTCAGTGTAAATTCAGTGGAATAAAATAATCATCTGTTATTACCTATAACATAATCTCTGATGTAATTATTTTCTAAGTATCTTGTTAAAAATTATTTCTTGCCAAAACATTTTCAGGTGCATCAGAGTGGTTCAGGATGGTCTCCTGTGGTAAGTCCATTGAATATTTCACTGATAAATCCCATTAAGGGTCCACTTCATCTTATTTATTATATAAAGCTGGCCTTTAACTATATCATATACTATCGTCTTTAGAATCTCTACTACCTAACTACACTGTAATATATCATCATATGCAAAACTTACCTTTCCCATTGTAAAGTCATTAATTAGAAAGTAAATGACTTGATTGCTGATACCTGTGATGAATCATATTTTTATGTTTCTCCAGTAATATAAATATAAATAAATGATGTTAATTAATTAAATTAATGTTAATGAGAGCAATTATCCAAGTGTAGTAATTTGAGTTGTGCTTTGGAGATAAGCTTTAAGTGTTTATTTAGGATAAGCTTTTAGTGTTTAGCCTTTATGTAAATTGAACCTAATTTTTTATTCCTCTTATTTTCTATTCGGTCTGCGTAAAATCAATCTTGATGATGCCAAATAAAATTGACAAAATGTTTGCAGTGGGGTTTTGAAATGATCATCTTTTGACCAGAACTACAGAAACATTTTTTTATTATTATTATGTGGTCAAGAAACCAAAGTCACTCATAATATGTTAATATATATGATATATAAACAAACAAAATATAAAACAGGCAATTTGAAAAATGTAATCGTTCCCATTTCCAAAAAAGCTCTCATTTAATTGATGTATATATGATTACCAGTAGTATTGAGTCATGCACAAGACTATCCTATATAAAATAGTACTTAAAGGTTTTGAGAAGTCTTAGTTTTTCAATTCCTAAATTTTTTAAATTTTTGAAAAAATAAAGGTGCAAAAGAATCTTAATTGCTCTGAAATTGTTGTTATAAATGGAATAATGCCTAAATTATGTTGACTAATGGCCAGATGATATTAGCAATTATAACTAGTATCTGGTAAAAATGTTTAGCTAAAAATAAACTAATAGCTTCTGTAATCAGTCAACATTTTTATGTATGGCAGCACAAAGTTGGAAATGTTTAGTAATTTTGGAACCCCTGTATCTATTCTAACATGCAGAATATCATTTTTCAGTATGCTGAACCAAATCTTGCTATTATGTCCATTGGCTTTCTTCTTGGAAGCCCAGATGATGCTGTTATATGGAGAGGACCCAAGAAAAATGGTTTGTTATGTCAGATTTATTACTATAGACTTTAAAAATGATAAAATCCTATTGTTCTGGCATTAATAATTATTATTACAATTTTATATTATGGAAACAATGATAGGAACACTTTTGATGGACTGAAATTGCAAATTAAATGTGACCTGGATAAACTAAAGTGTATTTTTTAGTCAGCGACTTTCATTAAGCAAAAGAACTAAATATGTATATGGTATTTAGTTTAAACAATGACATTATCAAATAAAATAAATTGATTTTCTCATTGTGTAACACTCAGTGAAACTCTTTGTGATGATTTTTTGAAAATGCTCATGTGAACCACAAAATAGTTATCATCATATTAAAATTTGATCTAGTTGTGGCATTGAGAAATTATACCTGTTAAAATGTTTATGTCCTGTTTCTCTGGTGTGCATTTCTGTTGCTCTGGTAAGTTCCAATGTGCAACTGGTATGGAAGATCCAAAATAAAATTGTATGTGACATTTTGTGTACCTACCAATGGAAGTGAATCTTCCTTTCGTTTGCACATAAAATTAAGTTTTCCCCCCTTTGGCATTTATATATACGAGTTCAGTGAATCCTTCCTCAATGGCCATCTTTTTTAAAAAAAATAATGAATTTTTCAGAATTTTATGTGTAATATGCCCCAATCCAACAAGCTTATCACCCCAACTTTGAAACTAAATGAAGTTATATGATTTTTTTTCTTTTATAGACTGAATATAGTATGGCATCTTAATGTCATTAAAATAGTATGTTTGTTCATTTTTGGAAAATTATACACATAGAATACGTATAATGTTTTCTATTCTGGGATTTCACCATGATTATTATTTTTTATTCTTGCATTCTGCCATTTATTCAAAATGGATGGCAAATCAAAAATACTACTATTCTTCAGGGGTACCTATTTTAACTCTTTAAAAATAATGCATTTTTATGTATATGAAATGAGGGGTGATATAAATGTCATATTATTGGTACTACATAATATTATTTGGCTTCACCAGATATGAATCTCAGGTTTTAAAAATGTTGAAAGTTTTCTAATGGTGTTCAAGTAATTAACTGGGATCATTGTTCACAGGTTTGATTAAGCAGTTTCTCTCAGAGGTGGATTGGGGAACTTTGGATTACTTGGTGATTGATACACCTCCTGGTACTTCTGATGAACATCTTTCTGTCACACAATATTTATTAGGTGGTTCAGAGGATAAAAATAGGACAGTTGTTGCAATTGTTGTGACCACTCCTCAAGAAGTTGCGCTTCTGGATGTGAGGAAAGAATTAGATTTTTGCAAGAAGGTTAATCTGCCTGTGGTTGGCATTGTGGAGAATATGAGTGGGTTTATATGCCCTAAATGCAAGGTTAGTGTTGACATTATTTCAAATAATTTTCACTATGCAATTAATGTTTAAAAAATAAATTTGTCATACTTTTTGTAATTTTAAACTCATATTATGTTTTAACTTGTACCGGTAAAGGATGCAGACTTACAGTACATATCCTAATGCAAAATATGACATTTTTCAATTAAGTTCTTCTTGATAATTGGGTTTGCCTTATATTAAAGTATTACCAAATCTTCCAAACATCTGACAAATAAGGAATGATATACACACTAGTTTAGGCCCCATGACCATGGCTAGTCCTATGATAATTGCTAGCAAAAGGTAAGTAGCTCCTAAAATTTAAAGAATACTTCGTTATTAATACACCCACGAAGAAATAGGTAGATTACTCAATCAACTGTAGGAGGTGACTAAGTTCATTTATTATGTGATCCATCCCCAAAAAAGAGATACAAAATTATATACATAATACACCCATGCCAACAAACACTAAGAAAATTACCAGATCTACTTTCCAATTACATTAATTATACAAATTAATTCACAAGTTCAGATCAATTTTAAAATTTTTTATATAATTCATCTGCAGTATAAAAACATCCCTCAAGTGTTAACTTTAAGTTTTTTTTATTTTTCATGCAATGTTTGTAGAGTCACAGGGAGCAGATTAAAACATAGTTCCCCTTTAGCCTTGGGATCTATTTGGAACAATGCTAGTCTATGTTGTAGCATAACATACTTTTCATTGCCTATTGTTTAATTTTTGTGTAATGATAGATAGCATTTATCTATTTTCATAAAATTTATTCATACGGGATATGCCACTAAGGTCAGGAGCCATGAAGATAAAGCCATAAAGAAGGACTTAATTTAAGCCAAAGTGCAGTAATTTTTATGATATAACAAGAACCTACTTCCTATTCATTGTGTACACGTTATAATACTGTTTCTTGGCAAAAAAAACTTCCTTCAAACTTACCACTCTTGGTCGGAAGGGCTTATATGAATTTCCATATTTATTTTCATTGTTTATCTTTTAAAGTTGTATGCTTGATTAACTTTGTTAAAATACTTTTGGATTTTGTCTGATATGACTGACCTTTTGAATAATTTATGTCAATTAGTTCCAGTCAGACATTTTTCCACCATCACCTATTAATGGTGGTGCAGAAGGGATGGCCAAAGAGTATAACATTCCATTTCTTGGTCGCCTGCCTCTGGATCCTCGCTTAGGGAAGAGCTGTGATTCAGGTGCTCATTTCTTGGAGGAATTGCCTGAGTCTCCTGCTGCAAAGTCCTTCTCTAACATTTTACAGGGTGAGTATTATAAATAGGGTTTGAGTATTGCATTAGAAAACTCCGAGCTAAAGTTTCTATCCAAAGGAAAAAGGACCATAATTTGATTTTTCATTGAATAGAATAATGAAGTGTGTGGGCTATGTCTGCTAGTAAAGATTAATGATTTGCTTCAAATTGTTTTTGTAATGACTGGTTGCTGGTGTGTTTTAGATGGACCCCATTAAAAAAAAAATCTTGCAATAAATCCCCCTTTATCTATACATACTTCCTTTATGGCATCATTCCATTTAATTCTCTAACTATTTCTTATCTCTGGCTTATTTACTCAAGATTTTACCTCCTTTTATACCCTTCAACAACCCATTAATCTAGACTATCCTATCTACCAACCCATCCTGCCTGGCCTTCCTTACCTATGTCATTAACCCTTTTTCTTTTTGCTCATCATTAGTACTTCAATCCGAAGATTGGTTGACTGCTGCCCTATGCAGGGCTGCATTTTCTAGGGAAATATTTAATGTGGTAGTTTCCCTTCGCCTTCCACATCACAGTACTGCGGCTGATTCCGTGAACTTCACTCTCTTTTTCTTCACTTCTTTTTGCTATCTTGCCTTTTTTTGAAGACGATTAGTTTTTCTAATGTCCTTCTGTTGAAAAAAAAGGTAAAAAGGGGTATAAAGAGTGATTTTTGTCATGTATGTACACTCGAGAATACTATGGAGAAACCTGATGTGATTACAGTAGGGAATTGCTGTGTTTTTTCTCTAACCTTTCATAATGCTTTATGAGTTAGCTACATTTATATTATTTTCTCTGTAATTCTGCATATATGTACATATAACTACTTATATTGTTCACTTCACATCTTGTAACTTGCAATTTATCACTGATTGTTTTTATTAAAAGTATTTCTTTTCATTCTTCATTTGTTCTTAATTAGCTCAGAGTATTATAATGTAAAATCTCTGCAAACATTTTATTAGTATGCATTAGTAAAGTGCTTTGACATTATTTATTATTGGTCTTTTTGCATTCCTTTTCAGGTGTGATATCATCATTAGATGTGAAAATGGATATAGATTAATAGAATTGTAATTTTTTGCCTGAAAAAGGTATTTATAACCATTGTTACTGCTGTTTTATAAACATTTAGTTGTTAAATGAATGTTACAAAAATGAATTATGGTGTATTTTAATAAGGCTGATTTTCTGTATTAGTAGAACTGATATATTTTAAGACCAATGTCATTTCAATACATTAATATTGGTATTTCAAATTTATGTAAATATTCATTTCACACATGGAGATATGATAATGAACAAAATGACATATTTGGAATATAATTTGTGTTTTTATTTCATCAAACATGGTTTGGCAAAATTAGGAATATATTTTGGAGGGCCGACCGGGTTAGCCTGGTGGATAGCATTCTCGCTAGCTAACCCAAAGGTCACGGGCTCAAATCCCGCCCAGGGCATGGATGTTGTGTTTGTCCAGAAGGGTTTTTCTATGAATT